>KN888954.1:47737-110858 GCA_000934455.1 Apostichopus parvimensis | reverse complement strand
TTAGTCTATTCTGACTGGTCGTTTGAGCGTCGGAGGGACGTTTTCAGTGCGACGTCGCCTGTCCGTAGTTCATCCGACTTCGATCCAACGAACCTTTTATTATAGGTCTATTATAAAAGGTCATTTCGGCGTCGGATGGACCATTGAAACGCGACGTATATTAAAGGGCTGTCATCCGACGTCGTAAAGACTACCTTGATATAACTACGACATTAACAAACGTCCATCCGCCGTCGTAAGGACGTCTAAAAGTGAAAGGATTAATTTGTGACGTCAATCCGACGTCTGAACTACTGCTTATGTTGGACACCGACGTTTAACCGACCATCTGGACCTAAACCCGACGTCGATCCGACGTCATAATGTTTACTGGGCTGATACACGTGTGAAAATGTCATAGTGGGGTTAGTTGTGCCATTCCAAGTGGTGTTAGTTAGGCACCGGCTCATTTTACCCCTGGGTGGCTCAACTAACCTCCCAGGTGGCTCAACTTATACCACTTGCATGGAAGCTCAATGGTGAGAGTACCGGACTGGCGATCATGGGATTGCAGGTTCGCACCCTAGCCGAGACTGATGATAAAAAATACCCAGTGACCCTAACTGGTATAAAAAAAAATTGGGCAGCTTAATATGACCTTCACTGTTAAATAAGGACCATGAAAATAACAACACTAACCATTTTGCATGTAGTTACTTTTTTGGACGGAAAATGCCCAGGATATATAAGAGAAAAACTTCGAGGGGAGCTACCCCGACTGATGTCATGAAGAGAGCCATGGCATAAGTATCTAGCGGACTGTCAATTCCATCACAATGCTTCACAAATCGGTGTTGATAGAATGACTTTAACAAGATTCATTGGTAAAATGAAAAAAGGTGAAACTATCTTCTTGCAGAACATATAAAGGCACTTGCAAAGGAATTCCACGGCCTCACGTTAAGCAGATATCGGCATCTCGCTTTCGAATTCGCTGAAAATGATAACTTGAGCATCTCGGATAATTGGATTCCAGATCAAAAAGGCGGTATGTGCCCCTCTACAACACCATCGTTGTTTTTCTTATACTCCAAATGAAATGCACATGCTACAAGCTGGTGAATAAATAGTTTCATTTTCATTGGTGGATTCGAGATATCTATCTATGGATGGCTGGATGAGGTTCAACCCTGGAAAGACTGTCACGATCTACGACATACCTACAATTATAAATACTGCATTCTTTAACTCAATGAGCAAAAGCAACATTCTCTCAGGCTTCAGATCCACCGGAATATATCCTTATAATCGGGACATATTCCCAGATTGTGAATTCGCTCCTCCTTCAGTGTCTGACAGACCAGGACCTAACATAATTGTTCAGCCTTTGGACGTGCATGAAGTAGAGACTGAAATAGAATCCGGTCCTCAAGATAGACCTAGTGGTGGTTTTACACCGACCGTTGTTCAAGATGCACAACCAACAGCAACACAACCTGCCGCTGTAACAGATGTTGAGGCAACCACCACCGACATTTTCGAATGTGATTTGGACCAATGGTTAGTTTGGTCATAGGGCCTATATGAGTTAAAAATTTGGTAAAGTGATGAACTTTCTTGAAACATTGTTCCAATCATTTCTTCAAAATTTCAAAGCGTTAACATGAAAATGTTTCTTTTTTAGTTAAATTACAGACTGTTCTAAAATATGATGAATATGCATTGTTTCAGTGCTAATGCAGGAAGTGTTGAGTATGCACTGCATATTATTGGAAACTGAATGAACCGATAAATGGTGTTAGTTTGCGTCATAAGGTCCATAGGCTATGACACTATTGTTAAAACATTGTTCCAATCATTTAACAATCATTGAATAATAATTTTTCAAGCGTTACATAGAAAAGTTTCCTCTTTTGTAAGACTACATTTTTATACAATGTGATGAACATTGTTTCAATGCTAATAAACGAAGTTTTGAATATGCTCTGCAGGTATTTCTTGTATAACATTACAAGAAACTGAACTGAGCAAATAGTGAGACAGTTTGGGACATATGGCCTATTTGAGT
Organism: Apostichopus parvimensis; assembly: GCA_000934455.1. Classification (NCBI taxonomy): domain Eukaryota; kingdom Metazoa; phylum Echinodermata; class Holothuroidea; order Aspidochirotida; family Stichopodidae; genus Apostichopus; species Apostichopus parvimensis. The sequence continues at coordinate 108,811 of KN888954.1, read as the reverse complement.
TCATCTGTTCATACAAATTTTAACTATTGTTAAAACATTGTTCCTATCATTTGTAACATTTTCAAGCATCCTTACTATCATTTGGCTAAGCTTATAATTGTTTGAAATCACTTTTCTCAGTCGTCTGCTGCTCGATTAGACTACAATTTTCGGAAAACACATCAATTTTTGTCTAATTATCTTAAGGGGGTTTAGTTCTGGTATAATTGTCGCGTTTTGGTAACTTAACAATAAATCATCTTGAAATATCCATTACAGATTGTTTTTCGCATCGTCAGCTTTGTGGTTTAGGTGCTATTCGGGTTGCCAATCGCGCTCCTTCGTCGACGTAGCGCTGCTTTTGGTAATAGCAGTGATCCTTTGAATTTTTTCACATCGTCGACGCAGCGCTGCTTTTGGTAATTTGTATATTTACGTTGCTGACCTTAGTCTGCATTGTTTGTTCAGTTTGCTGTTCGAATATCATTTCCCCGAGTGAAGTAAAGTATTTGGCATCCTACGTTAAGACAAGTTGGCAGCACTCTTCCGAATTGTTGGTATTAAAGTTGTTTACTCATGAGTCATCACGAAGTAATGAAACGAAGTTGTACAGTTTGTAGATGTACACGCCACGGCAGTAGCGGGTCAATTAGTAAGTGATTGGTGAGTTGTGTGATCGGCCCTTTTCTCGGATTCGGTGTGACCGTCACGTCACCGTACACACACTATCCTTAGCCTAGCCTAGAGGTTACACCGTTACACCTGGTGCTGTTCATGTACGCACGGTACGGTAGGCTATATAGTATATCCGAACTTGGCATAGCCTTGGCCTAATGTTTACACCTGGTGCTGTTCGTGTGTAACGTGGTGATGTTCGTGTGACTACGATTGGTGAGTTGTGTGATCGGCCCTTCAATTTGCATTGTAGTAATGCGCCTCAAACACTGAGCGAATTATGCTATTCTCGGATTCGGTGTGACCGTGACGTCACTGTACACACACTATCCTTAGCTATTCTCGAATTCAGGAATTCAGTGTGACCGTGACGTCACTGTACACACACTATCCTTAGCCTAACGTTACACCTGTTGCTTTTCGGATGCGCACGGTAGACCTGGTGTTGTTCGTGTACTATCCTGACTCGACATAGCCTTGGGTGTATTGTCAGCAAGTTTTATTATTTTGTTCCTAACAACTTACCTAAACATGAAAATAAAATTCCAATGTTTCGAAGTCAACAATGTGGCCGTTTTCCCCGACTTATGACGCAGCCTTCAGTCAGGGTTTCGAAGTCAACAATGTGGCCGTTTTCCCTGACTTATGACGCAGCCTTCAGTCAGGCCAGCTTATTTTTTTTTTATGGAAGGCGAAATGAACCCCAAAAGTTTTTCTTATATTTTCTTCTCAGCAACTTACCTTTACATAAATATCACCAAATATTCGCTAAAACTCAAATGAAGCTTTTATTTTCGTTTTTTACTCATTTGGCCTAGGTCAATACTACTACAAACTTTTTATTTTGCAGGTTTCACTCCTCCAACTCGGTGTTTCAAGACTAACCTGTCGTGTCACGGACTGATGAAGACTTTGCATTGGTGAGTATTGTTATGCCTTTGAAATAAATTTGTCTCAAGCAATGATACTTCTCTGACACTTCATCATCCACGTTTCCATGGATAAAAATACCACTTTACTTACATCTCAATGAGATGAACAAATAATAGCTAATACTTCAAGAGGGAATATTTGTAACTCTGACTGAGCATCCACTATAAGTGGCATACTGTGACTGAGCATCCACCTCGCCAAAAAATTAAAGTAACTTTGTGGAGAAACAAAGCGGTCAGTTTCATCATATCTCGAACAGCTCCTCGCTGCTAATGGGACTGTGACCTACCATCCACTAACAGTTTCATTCTGTGTGTTGTGTCAGATGGAGGGTCCACCACAGCTGCCATCATATCTAAGAAAAGCTCACAACTAAGCAGTCTGCACCCGTAATTGTCATCCACCATAGCTCCCATGCTCTCTTTTTGGTGTAAACATTATTATTCCAATAAGTCTGTTAAATAATTGTAACTGTGACTGAGCATCCCCTATAAGTGTCATGTTATGTTTTTCGGGAAATTATTTCTGCTATGTCTTGGTCAAATTTGAAACTTCTTATTTTGCACGATTATTGCCATTAATAATAATCATAATAATAATAGCACTGCAAACTCATTATTTTGCAGGTTGGTCGCCACCTCAGGCTTTCAAGACTGACCTGCTGTGTCACCACTGTCTGCTATAGACGTTCCTTTCGGTGAGTATTGTGAACCCTAAAAAAAATGTGTCTGGATCTGAAACTTTTCTGCCACACCAGCCATCCACATCTCCATGGATACTCAGTTAGATAAGCAAACAACAGCCATGCTGTACCTCTGTGGACCCTCGAAGATACAACTGAACACCCAGCAATAGATTCTCATCATCATATGTCAGTACTACTTATGGAACATCCCAGATACTCAATGACATAAGCACAAAGTGGCTATACTATACCTCTCCAGTCCTGCCTGCAGTGTATGCCCCTAACTTTCCTTTTCCTTTTCAGTCCTGTGGTTCACAAAGATGTCATTACATCCTTCAGACAATGTAACAAATGAGAACATATATCTACATTCACTGCAACTAAGTCTGCACCCTTCAGGTAATGTAACAGATAAAATTTGGAACCTGTCAAGCTAAATGCAGTAGTCAGTAACATGTTGTCTCTTTACTCTGGCTATCACTAAGCATCCACTGTTCATAGCATACTGTGTATACCATTGAAAAACTACAAAGCTTTTTATGCAAGATTTTTCAGTAGAACACTTAACCCCAGTAGGCTATTTACAGTACTGTCCTTCTTGAAATGTCATATGGTTACGGGTAAAAATGGGAATAACTGATGACATCCATTCTGCAAACAGCTCCTCATGAGTGAGCACTGAGCATCCACTGGAGGGATACTTGAGTGAGAGACACAAACGATGTTGCTTATGATAATACTACTAATAAAAAAAATATTCGACTCCTGTCATTGTTAAAAATGTCAGTTCAAGGTGTACTACACCTCTATTTTCACCAAGACCATACTTCCACCCCCACAAGAAGACCTAGGCACACAAAAAAACAACAATGTTAGAAGTCATTGACCTGATGCTTTAAAGTATTTAGTTTTATTTCATTGAAATCTTCTTTTTTGCAGACTGCACTTCTGAAGTTACACACCACAGCGGTGAGTATCCTTGTGACAATGAGGCAGTAGCTATATGAACTGAATATACGTTATGCGTAGACAATGAGACGGTGCCTACATTTACTACCTGTAATGAGCCGCAAACGAAGCCTTTCAAGATGTAGCAATGCAGTCCACAGGCAACAACTAGCCAGACTTTCTGAATCCGAAGATGACCATCAATTGAGGCTTTCTGACCAGCGAGCAAGGCAACACCATCTACGAGCAGAAAGACAGCACCCAAGAGAACGGAAGCAGCACCAAAAACTGGGGGTTATAACAGACACAGATTATTTCAATGAGGGAGATTTCTCCCCTTCCCAGTGTCACCATGAATTACCTACATTGTTTATTTCTGGAAATGTATGTAAATTTTGCAATGCCCACCGATGGAAAGAAAGGGTTTTTGTTTTGAAAATGGAAAAGTTAAGTTGCCCTCACAACCAGCACTCCCGCATCAAATGCAAGAAATATATAGGGTTCACAGACAGACACTCCTCCCAAACCTACGGTCATACAACAATGCTCTAGCTGTAGCTTCACTGGGGTGTAGTGAACAAAGTATGCCTGGCTTTAGTCCTACCTTCAAAATACAGGGTAAGGTCTACCACAGGTTTGGTTCACTATTACCAAGAACTGGTGAACCCCCCAAATTTGCCCAAACTTATTTCCATGATACCGAACATGAATTACAAAACAGACTACATCACAATTCACATCTACATCCTGATATTCTTACAGCGCTTCAGACCTGCCTGCACAGAGTGAATCCCTATGTGTGCTCTATAAATCTGCAATAGAATTTGCAGCTAACCACCCTGAGGCAAAGATGGTCCTTAATGCTGAAAAAACAACCAGTGAACATCCTCGCAGCTACAACCTACCTACAGGGTCTGAAGTTGCAGTCATCATGCCAGGAGAACAAGCATACGATAAGGATGTCATCATACAAAGAAGAAGTGGTCACATACACACAATTACTTCAATACATCGTAGTTATGATCCACTGCACTATAGTGTACTCTTTCCACATGGGACTGATGAATACACAGTTAAAATTCCACATGCATTTGGTTCTGGCCACATTTCCCCCACACAATTTTAGAAATTGAAACTCAAAATACGTTCTAACACAGATAACTCCATCATGAAATCTCGAAGACTCACTCAACAGTATGCAACAGATGCCTTTACTAAGGCTGAATCTCAGCGACTAAAATGGATTCGAAACAATCAAAGTACCATCAGAGCTGAAAAATACAAAGGATTATTGGATGCTGTAAATGACAGTGATGAATTGAGAGCTGGAATGAGGGTCATCCTTCCACCAACATTCTATGGCAGCCCACGATGGTATGCAGAAGCATTTCAGGATGCCATGGCCTTTGTTAGTCAATTTGGAAAGCCAGATTTCTTCATTACTTTCACTTGTAACCCACGATGGCCTGAAATTAAAGCATCCCTCTTTGATGGTGAGCATCCAAGTGATCGTCCAGACATTTGTGTCAGAGTATTCAACATCAAACTGCAATCATACTTCATGACTTGGTAAAGAATCATGCTGTAGGAAAGGTCAAAGCCTACACTGCTATGAAGGAAGACCAAAAAAGAGGCCTTCCTCACTGTCACATCTTATTGATCATACATGATGCTGACAAACCAAGAACACCAACTTACATCAACAAGATAGTTTCTGCAGAAATACCAGATCCGGTAGTAAATCCTAAACTACATGCTATAGTCACAAGAAATATGATCCATGGCCCATGTGGCGAAGTAAATCCAAACAGCCCTTGCATGGATACTACAAGTTGTGGCAAGGTTTGCCAAAAACAATTTCAAAGAGAATTCATCCAACACACTGTTCTGGCTAATGCCACTTACCCACATTACAGAAGAAGATCTCAACAACACGGTGGTCGCACACATCTTTTAAAGGTTGAAGGACAAAAGTTCACAGTGGACAATCGCTAGATCGTCCCATTCAGTCCATTCCTGAGTCTAAAGTATAATGCACACATCAATGTTGAGGTTGTCATCAGTGTGAGCTGTGTGAAATATCTGTACAAATATACTTGCAAGGGCTCAGACAAAGCAATGGTAACCCTAGCAAATGGAGATGAAAAGAACATCACTAATGATGAAATAGAGAGGTATGCAACAGCCCGATATGTCAGTGCTTCAGAGGCATACTGGCGACTTTATGAGTTGAAGATCCTGATGAAGTATCCACCAGTGATGAAGCTCCCACTTCATTTGGAAGATGAACAAACTGTTTTGTTTCACCCACATCAGGCAGAGGAAGTGGCAAATAAACCACCACCAAGAACCAAACTGACTGCTTACTTTGAAATAAATGCTACAAATACATTGGCACGTTCCATCCTGTATCCAGACATCTGTAGTCAGTACATATGGAAAGGTAGCAGATGGGTGAAACGATCACGAAAAGCCGCAAAACCACACGAAGGACATGGCACAGACGTTCAATGGTCTGACATGATTGGCAGAATTCCAGTCATCAGCCTCTCCCCAAGACGGTCGGAGCTGTACTACATGCGAATGCTCCTTCACCACAAACCAGGTGCCACAAGCTTTGCTGACTTGCAGAAAATCGATGGCAATGAAGAAGAAACCTTTGCTGCTGCTTGCATGAAACTTGGCCTACTGGAGGATGATACAGAAATAGACAAAGTGATGCAAGAAGCAGCACTGGTAAAGTTTGGACCTCACCTTAGAGAGGTCTTTGCCACTATTCTCATATGGACTCAGCCATCAGATCCTATGGCGTTTTGGAACCGTCACCTGAACCTTCTCACTGAAGACTTGCTGCTTGAGCTTAATGTTCAAACTCCATGAGATCATATCATCAACCAAGTCCTGTTTGAAATACAACAACATGTTGAAAGAAATGTTATGGAAGACATGAATATACCAAAACCAGATCCAAGTTTCGTCAGAGATATGGGACCAAGGGAACTATGTGAAGAAACTAATTACAACATCCAGGAGCTGGAACAACTTGTCCACAAAAATGTTCCCCTCATGAACACAGAGCAACTTGAAGTCTACAATCGAACTATCGACTCCATCAACAATGATAGAGGCCTTATCATTGCCCTGGATGCCCCGGGGGGTACAGGTAAGACTTTTGTCATACAACCATCCTTGCAAAGGTCCGCACTATGAAGAAAATAGCATTGGCAACAGCTAACAGCGGAATTGCAGCAACTCTCCTGCCAAATGGAAGGACACTGCATTCTAGATGCAAAGTACCAATTGAGACGCTGAGCGACACATCTTACTGCAACATATCAAAGAGAGACACAACAGCTGAAATCCTTCGACGCTGCAGTCTCTTGATCGTAGATGAAGTGACAATGGCTAACCGCAAAGTGTACGAAGCTGTTGAAAGAACATTCCAAGACATACGCGAAAGTCAACGCACCTTTGGAGGCATGAGAGTAATATTTTCAGCAGACTGGTGACAAATTCTTCCAGGTGTTCGCCGAGGCAGTCGACCAGAAATCATTGATGCATGCCTCAAAACTTCTCCCCTCTGGCAAGAGTTCACAATCATGAACTTAATAATCAACATGAGAGTTCAGTTAAGTGAAGGTGATAGCTATGCTGATACATTGCTTTCTATTGGAGAAGGCAGAATACCTGTGGAAAAGGAGCTGGGTGAACATAAGATTAGAGTAGATACTGATATGCTTATTGATGAAGAAAATTTTAACAAGTTATGTGACTTCGTGTTTGATTCGCTTGACAAAGATTATGATTCTCCACATTGGCTATGCTCACGTGGGATACTATGTCCAACAAATCAGGCTGCTGATGATATCAATGCCATAATGATGGACAGATTTCCAGGTCAACCACGGAAATACATCAGCTCAGACAAGCTCATAAATTGTGAAAATCACCACCAATACCCAGTGGAATTCCTCAATACAATATCTACAGGAATGCCACCACACGTTCTGTCTCTCAAACAGAATTGCCCAATCATGCTTTTGAGAAATCTAGATCCTACAATTGCCCACTGTAATGGAACACGATACGTGATCAACAACATGCATGATCATGTGATTGAGGCAAATGTTGCCATGGGTGTCCATGCTGGCAAGCAGATATTAATTCCAAGAATTCCAATCTCATCTTCAGAAACAACTCTTCCATTCAAAATGCAGATACGACAATTCCCAGTCAAACCATCTTTCGCCATGACAGCAAATAAATCACAAGGACAGACATTATCAAAAGTTGGACTTTACCTCTCAAAAGATTTTTTTTCACATGCTCAACTGTATGTTGCAATGAGTCGGGTTGGTGACAAACAAAACATCGAAATACTTTCCAAAAATGGACAATTCCCTGGAAAACATGGTTTCTTCACTGATAATGTTGTGTATTAGCAAATTCTTTCATAAATCTTCTATTGATACCATGGCTATTTCCAATCCTTTTTTTTTTACAACATGTTGCCAACAAAAATATGTAACTGATGATTAGCCACTGTTCTGAACACACAATTTCACGTACCTCAAATTTTCAATCAATTATCTTCGACATTTATAGGGAGTTGTAAACACTTGGAGGATGAGTGTTCCTAAAACCACTGACACGTAACAGGGTTGTCAGACTCCCGATGGAGGTCATAAATGATTGACCAAAAAAATACGGTACATGAAATCGTCTGCTGAGAACAATCGCTAATCATTATATATTTCTTATTCACCAAGACAGATGAAGTTCCATTTAAAAAAAACCATCTACGTTTGTAATTCACACGAGAGTACTGCACATCTCTTAAAGGTTACATTATTTCCTCTTTGTCTTTTCAGTACAACCATGGAGTTCACACCAACTCAACTTATTACCAAATCACTGCAAGAAATTGTTGGTATTTGTACACTGACAACTTATCAACAGTACAAGCCTCAAGAAGGGATCCAAAAAGTGATGAAGGTCATTAGTGAGGTTCAGCAAATGATAAAAAAAAAGGTGGAACAGCACCAACTACAAAAAGAGAACCTGAATGCTAAGAACCGAGAGCTTGCCAAAAAAATGCATGCACTTAAACAGGAGCCTAGCGAAGCAAACAAACAACTAACCAAGGACAAACAGGACCTTGACTCATCACAAAGTAGCTTTCGAGCCCTCCTAGCCGATGAAGACAATACATCTTTTGAAGATGACGTTGACTCTTCGCAATTTTTGACATCCACTCCCAAAGACTAAGTATCTCTTTCGAAGACTTAACCGAACAACTGTTAATTTCTTGCCATGTTCTGTTAGGTTGCCACTTATAAAAAAATCTTTTTCATGTTTACATATGTTTATTTACAAGGACCTTGCATACTGATACTACTAACAAATATCAAATGCTATGTTTGAACTTTGCAAAAAAGAAAAATAAAGAACACAAGGAAATAGTGAAACTTTGTAATGTATATCATTTCAGATCCTTTTCAGCTCTTTCTCTTATTCATGCATTTCATATCTCTCTACAACTCTCATTTTCTAGGGAAGAACTCAAGTCTTTATGCAAATTTGATCTATAGTATTTTAGGTTTAGTTTTACAACTACTACACTGCTAAATGCTAAAAGCAAATTGACCAATGTTTCACCGCCTCCCTGCCACAGGCAATGCCCCTAATTCTATCTAATAATGCCTCTTCACCTTTCAATCGGTACAATTTCACAAAGAGCAGCCATAGTTACAGCCATACCTACAACCATAGTATATTGGCATATTTTATATACGGGTATATCTGCTAGTTAACATAACAAGGTTTCTTTTTACAAACGTTTCTAGATAAGAATATTGCGTGTTTCGATGCTAATGAAAGAACTTTTGAGTATGCTCTGCAGGTATTTGTTATATATCATTACAAGAAACTGAACTGAGCAAATATATAGTTTGGGTTAAAATATCAGTTAAAATCAAAGTCCCTTTGTTCTTGTTTCTGTTGTTTGTTCATATATTTATTATGCATTTGTATGATTAAATATAAATATACATAGTACTTATATTCAAAGTACACCTGCTCGGAATCGCGGGATAATATTTTCCTTTTTGTTCTAATATAGTTTATGTTGCCCGTTCACTTCCGTTTTGCTATATAAATATATTAATAGTATATGTTGTTTAACTTGTTCTGTTTTGGTTTTTTTAATTAGTTATTTAATCATTTACTGTTTCTTTTCATTTCGACGTCCAAAAAAATAAGTATATTACATAATAAAATACATAGTTACCTGCAGGGGCTTGAGGCATTTCATAAGCTCACATATTATGTTCCACTGCTCACTTCTTAGTTCCAGAGTTTTGGCGTCGCTTAGTGATGTGAATTCAGGGTTTGACAGTACGTCACAAATTGGCCATCTTAATTCAACTAGCCTTTGCATAATTTCGCAGGCGGAATTCCATCGCGTTACGCAGCTTGTGATAAGGCGATGTACAGGCTTCCCGGGAGCATGGCTCTTTTGTGCTGCCTCCAAGGCACCCGTTGCTAAAGTACTCTGTTTAAAATGCGCAACAAGCCTATAAGCCGCACCAATAAGGGTTTTCACTTCGTTGCTTGAGTTCAAGCCCTATTTAACGCACAACTGTACCGTATGCGCAACGCAGGGAATATCTGCAGCATCAACAGCCTCGGCAATGTTTTTAACATTTCAGGCATTGTCATGAACGACTGCAACAATTTTAAGATCAATGTTCCAGTCCTTTGTTACAGTTTTCAACTGGTTGGCCAATACAGGCGCTGTATGTCTCTGCGGTCCTGTTACTCCCGTAGCCTCAGGCTGAGCCTCTTCTTCTTCGGAGGGAAGTTGGCCGACAGGAGATGTATCTAGCACAGCAGCTTTATTCTCCCAAATTTCATGGATGTAATGGGCTGTGATAGTCATATAGCCTTCCTGAGTTAACGAAGTCCAGCAGTCAGTAGTCAGACTCAAACCTTGTACCTCTTCTAAACGCGTTTTGAGAGCAGCTTTCTCTTCATTGTAGAGGGCTTTTATATTTGAAGTCATTGTTTTTCGATATGGGGCTCATATCCTGGCTCAAGAAAAGATCAAAGATTCCGAAAACCCTCACATTCAACCAAATTAATAGGCAAATCTTCTGTTGCAATAAAAATTGCTACGAGTCTTGTAATATCATTTGCTTTCCGTGGGTTGCAAATGCGTTGCAGTTGAAAAAACCAATATCCTGCTGAGCCTCCTTTATATGACAGTTCTGTCTCACATAGCTTGCATTTAACCTTAGAGTCGTCCAATTTATGAAAGCTGTCCCGTACGGGACTTTCCCCTTTTCTTTGGCATGTTAATGTTTGTGGTTAGGTGTTTTCTTCCAGAGTGTCGAAAGTCGAATTACACCGTCTTTCAATTGAATAGCGTAATCTGTAATTGCTCAAAACAATTCCTACAATCGTCATAATCTGTTGCGCCAATGTGTTTTAAAAGCTTATGAATAATTAACTAGCAAGTAATCTTTGACTTTTGTTAACAGCCTATTTCCAGCAAATTAATGTTAAATCGATTATAGAATCCACATTTGTAATTACAATTAAAATTTGGCCCAAATCCCCGTAGATGTCAAAGTATTAACAATGAGGAAATATTAATCCCCGCAGATGTCAGTTACATTTTTAATCAACTTTCGCATGACACATGGTTAAACTTCATTCATTACTGAGCACATCCCCGAGTGAAAAAAATAGAATGACCCATATGAATATACATTTACAAGTTTACATTCAGCCAATTACAACGCACCTTGGGAATGATAACCATCATGATCACGCAGTGGTCTCCTTTATGTTTGCCGCAATCCCGCCCGCAATGCATGCACAGTATAATACCATGTGTCGACCTGCTCCATTTTTGTTAATACAAGGGCAGCGTAAAGTACGCCATGACTCAAAGGGCAATGAAACCATCGCGCACATGTGAGCAAAAAGCCACGTGTGAACCGAAACTCAGTCTAGCGAATGTTGGTGTCACTGTGTGGGAACTAAAAGACGACGGCTTTGCTTTGGCACGACGGTGAATTTTTAATGAGGTTGGCTTCGCACTTGACCTACTTCTATCAATATATTGAGCACATTATTCATGCCAAAACTGGGTTTTTTTTTTGGGGGGGGGGGGGCTTTTAATTGATAGTTTGTAGTACATGAAATAATGATAATCGCAGTAAAACTACTACTTTACTCACTCTTCGATTGCTCTGGTCAAACCGGAAAAATGGCTGTACACGTGCGGACCTGACAGAGCAAACTGGCCTTGTGTTGTTAATGTTATTACGGTACTTTCTAGAACGACCATTTGCGTCTTTTGGGGTGAACTTACTTTCACACGGGATTTCACATTGTCATTGATCGATGTACATATACGGGTGATATATGTCGCAAATATAAACTGAGAAATCGAATTGACGACACTATCATTACTATTGGCCTACTACTATAATTATATTCAACACATTCATGCGTAAAACATGGTTTTCTGTTTTTTATTGGTAGTTTGCAGTACATTACTCAGTTCTTTACCTATTTTGAAATGATTTTCATGTTTAAAATGTAGTGGATTTTTTTTTATGATATAAAACGGGGGCGAGATATATCGCGATAGTTTGGGGATCCTAGCTCGAAAAGAAACTAGCAGACAGAAGTTCAAGTGTTTCCGTACTCAATCTTTATTACATGTAAAACAGCCTCTGTAACGAGAATATATAACACATTTATGAATATAAAATCAAATAAAGATATAAGGGTATAAAGAAGGAGAAACAACTACCACATTGGAATACCATACAATGGCTCAATGAATGTGTCTTCACAGCAGAAACAATTGAATAACAGAATTGACCAATTTAAGAAAAAGTGGATAAATACATGAACCTGTTAAAAAGAATTCATCCCGAAAACATTCAACGTCCATATAATCATATGCCAATACAACAGGAAAAAGCATGAAGTTAACATGACAGCATATTAACAGATAACACAGAATAATGTAATATCAAATTATGATCATAAATAATACGATACAATGGTACGCCATCACATGATCATATTACACAGAGACAATTATTCCGTATCACCCAGAACAAAATGATAACATCATATCACAAAAACAGCGAGTGATTTGTCCCAAATACATTGTAATGAGCACAAGCTAAATTTGTTTCACATCACCAAAGAATTAAGAGATTGTCTGTGGAATTTGAGAAATATAACCCATTTTACATTTGTGATAAAAAAGAAAATACATCAGGATAATCAAAGGACCATAGAATAATCGGAACGATTTAAGTAATTGATAAACATCTCACTGTCAATTTGTAAACCGTCAAATATAACACACATCCGAACTCCATTCCCAAAAATGAGCTACTCCCTAGTTACCAAATCTACAATTCCCTGGTTACCACTCACCGGCCCAGAAATTACTCGGTCAGTAACTTATCCGGCATCAGCAAGTCAGCACAGGTACCAGAAAAATGAACATACAACATAATAATTTGTAACCAAGATCTTCTCTAACCTTTCATCCTTAAAGAATGAAGTGAAAACATTTGCTTATATAAAAGAATACAAAGTTCCTCTGATTTAATTAAACCACAAGTACGCCCTCTTTCCCATCGAAGGAAATGCCAGAAACTATGTATAACAAATAGTTACTCAACACAACTGAATCTCTCCTTTCTTAAACAAAACTATTGGACCTAATACATTAATGAATGTCGCCTTCTATCTGACAAGAAATACGGCGTCAATCAGTGCAGTCGGGAACACTGTCAGTACCCAATACAATAGCATCCATTCATCTACATTATGACTAATCAATCATCGATATCACTGATTGCCCTCAAAATGATGAATTCACATTTAACGATAAAATCAATCTTCATACATTGTGTCGATGAGAATACCAGATACTTAATTCATTTCTACAAGAACAATTCTTTGAAATACAATCATTACGATAAATCAAAACTTCAAGAAAGTTTAATGTTAGAAATTCGTGAAACTACTTATGCAAATACAACGTGGGTAACCACAATATCATCACTGTGATGCGAAGTCAGATTATTCAAACAAGAAATACACCAATAATATCAAGAAATACTATTACATCTCTTACGATATGAATATTGACAAAGATCAATGTACACTCACCCTTATCAAATCAGTGAAAACAAGTTAATTTACATCGGAAAATGCAACAATATTCCCATCTCAAATAGCGTACGTCTTCTCTATCGAAATACAGTGGTCGAAGAGAACAAAAGAACCAGTGAAAGCACACTCATCCCAACGCTACCTATGACCTACTTACGGGCGGACCAATACTCAAAACTTTATAAACTGATCAAACTATCAGAAATAACACCCGAATAGATGGATATTGGAGAGTTACACAAGTACAATCCAATTAACACTGAAATACTAGTCAAAAAGATGTAAATTACGGCCAAAAATACATAAAAATAATGACACTAAATTCCCATGAGGCTCATGCTCTATAAACCCGGATGTTCTTAGAGGTGCACATTTACATATCACATACTGTACACGGGGTAAAGACCATAACAAACCCTTACACCATTAATAACATTACAAGAAACTGAACTGAGCAAATAGTTTTGGTCATAGGGCCTATATGAGTTTATCTGTTAATACAATTTTGAACCATTGTTAAAACATTGTTCCTATCATTTGTAACATTTTCAAGCATTAACATAAAAAGGTTTCTTATTTCAAACGTTTCTAAATATGAATATTAAGTGTTTCGATGCTAATGAAAGAACTTTTGAGTATGTTCTGCAGGCGTTGGTAGCTCTGTGGTAAAACTCCGAACATGATTGATTGATTGATATACATGCTTAACGGCACAACCACAACTAAGGCATATGGTGCCAATACGATGGTTGTGGGGGTATTAATAATGCCGCCACTCACAAGAGACACGTGTTCCTTTTAGTCGCCTTCTACGACGTGCAGGGAATACAGTGGATGAATTGTTAGCAACCCGCAGTCCACACGGGCATGACATCTTGAGGTTGTAGGTTCCAACCGCAAGCGGGCATGATGATAGATTCACCTGTTAGCAAAATGTGTTTACTGGCTCATCTTTCCCCCGTGGCTGAACTTACCTAATTGGTATGCTCAACTTACCTCACTCGGTGGGGTAGGTTGTGCGGGAAAAAAATTCTTCACAAGGCTGTTGCTCAATAATGTTAATGAATTCATTACTTATTTTGGTCTCATACTTGAGACAAATATGTTAACTTTCCATAACACTATTTAGTTCGTGCCGGTGGTTCTTTTTGACATTACAGGGCTTGAAAATGTAAAAAATGGCCCAACTAACCTCACTCTCCCCTATCCCAGACTCATATCGACCATTTGATAGGTTGAGTATAGATGTTAAGACAATGCCCAATTCAGTATAAGGCTTCAAGCACCTCATGGTACTTTGTGATGAGATCACACGTTTCCCTTATTTGTGTTCCCCTTAAACCAATAGACGTACAAACAGTGTGTCTGTGTGTAAAGCATTAATTCATGAAGTTGTATCCATATTTGCTGCCCCATCATTACTTGTAACGGATGCGGCAACTTTTCTTACTGGTAAATTCCCCGACAGGCCCCCATAAATGTCACGGATTCTTTTAAGAGAGCAGTCGACAACGGCGTAAAGACGGACAGAGAGAGTATATGAGTTTCAAAGGTTCAATATAATTATTAACAACAACAATAAATTTAATAGCGGTTACATAGAACCCCCAAAAAATGATAATTTTCTATATATATCCTTTCCAACTTTTAAACTTCTATACTTCATATAGCATCCTTTCCTTCTTATGGTCCTAGTTTTGTTTCGTTGAGGGTTCTGTCAACGTTTACGGTTAATACAAATGAATGTTCTTTCTTTCTATACGAGCGTCGGCCTTTTCCTTTTCTTAGTTTCACGTTCTCTTTCTTTCCTCGTTCAAGCTTTAATTAAGCTTCTTCCCTGTCTCTTTTGCCATCTATAAAAGTACCCAAAACACCTAATTTAATTCGTAAAGTAATGCGTCCATGTTATCTCAATGAAGGTGGAAATTGGTTTCTTTTGAGCTAAAATTCGCACTAACATTTCATAATTAAACAAGACCAACTTACGGTTTTGCTTGTATTCGGTTCAAGACCGAGATTGAAAAGAGAGAGCACGTGGCTTTACTGTTCTGTTTATACCCCATGCCGACGGAATTCCGATACTCGTTAAGAACAAAATGATTACGTAATGGTTAAGGATGCACAAAACCATGGCTAAATAATTAGCATGTAATTAACTAAACACGTAAAGTAATCAATAAAATACTTGAGGAGGTTATCCCACAACGAGTTGTGACATTTCACTCCCCTCCTCATGAAGAAAATGTTTCATTTTCTTAGTATTTGAAACATTTACAACACAACTCATTTCTTAAAATTGTTAAACATTTCTAACTTTTTTCCTTTATATTGTTAGAATTTGTAACACAATTATTTCCTTAGTAAACAATACTTTTACAATACACTGTTGCACACTTTAATTACTTTACACTCCTTAAAGTTCATACAATGATTCAGTTACGGAATCAAACCATCTCATAATACGTGGATTAGCTAATCTAGCCTTTTGAAGAAATGATAGAGGCTTATGGTCTGTTTGTACGGTAAATTCCCTACCGTAGAGGTATCGTTGGAATTTGTTAATTGCCCCAAACTAAAGCAAGGCATTCCTTCTCCATGACAGAATAAGCCGTCTCTCTTTGTAACTGTTTCCTACTTGCGTACGCCACAGGAAATAACTCGTTATCATGCTCTTGTAAGAGTCTGGCTCCTAATCCTAAATCTGATGCATCTGTTCTAAGAATAAATTGTTTTGAAAGATCAGGCAGCTGCAAAATCGGACAGCTGGAGAGCTTATTTCTGAAAGACGTAAAAGCTCATTCTTGACTGTCTCCCCAAACCAGTTTGTTAGGTTCCCTATTTTTAGTTTTGTCAGTGAGAGGGGATGCTATCGCAGCATAATTAGGTATGAAACCCCTATAATATCCAGTCAGACCCATGATACCAACAAATTAGTGTCACAGTGGCGAGGGCCCTACAAAGTAGTTCAAAAGTCTGGTTCATTAGACTATAGTATCGATGTTAATGGTAAAATCAAAATGTTTCATGCAAATCTCTTAAAAAGATATGTTGATCGAGAAGCAGAGGACAAAAGTATGACCCCAGGGTGCAAAGGAATTGATGATGGTGGTTTGGTAGATGTGGTGTGCAGTGCTGTAATTGTGGAACACGATGCACAATTAGATCCTGAAACTCAGGAAGGTGATATTAACCAAAATATGGAGAGTAAAGATGTAGTGTGACAGGCACAGAAATGTTACATTGTGAATACCGCCCCCTATTTAGCAGCAAGTTGAATATGCTGATGGGACTTGGGGAATTTGAACCTCTGGTAAAAGCTCAATCCCATTGTATTGTTACTACTGCACATGTGCTAAATAAATCGTGAACCTTTATCTTTAACTATCTTGCTCTTCTAAGGGTAGATTTTCATGAAGATGATTACCTGGTAAATTTCTGTGTATTCAGGAAGACTTGATTATCTACTTTTAAGGAGTTTGAAGAGGGGCAAGTTTATTTATTATTGCCATGCTTTTATGCAGGGATTCCTTGTACAGCAGTATTTACATGTATTGCAAAGTTAGGCTCATTAAATATGTACCTGTAGTCATTTACTTTCATTTTCATGCTTGTTTGACGGGTGTTAAAGGGAGGCAATGGTCAAATGGTATTCTTGCTGTTAAACTGTCGGAAAAGAAAGTGATTCAGCTAACGTGGTGTGTGCCAAGTAGGCCATTTTGTTGCGCTTTGGCTATTTCAGCTGTATCTTGGCTATTGCAAGTAGAATAGGTATTTGATACAGCTTTGGTTCAAGTTTTCATTATAATTATTAGTGATATAGTTGGAGTGGATTACAATTCAAGCAAGTTGGTAACCTATATAATTAAGGGAGTGACAGCAAAACTCATCATGAGACCTCTCATAGAACTTAAGGCTTGGAGCAAAGCCGCTGGGGGTTCCTTATGAGAGAGTTGTTATGAACCTACAGGCAGATAGGCATTATTATTTCTCCTTCAGTCGGTAATGCTAGTCTTTACTAGATAATTCGCCCACTCTATGGTGTATAAATGATAGGTTGCTCTGGAGGTGGCATGCCTCGTAGCCCTATTTGGGTCCCTCAAGAGTTGCTATCAGGTCACTGGAGTGCGTGCGGTGTAATCTTAGTTGTCGGGTGCTCAGTGTGTATACTTAGGTGGCTGTGGTTTAACCTTAGATTACTCTGGGTTCATAGTCACTTGATAAGAGTGTATTGAGTTCACGGGTATGACATACACGGAAGTGTAGGTAATGACAGTAGGAGCTTTCTACTAGGACCTTTGACTCCATTGTAAATAATGTATGATATTCCGTCCCTTTTTGCATTTTATATTCTTTTTCATTCCTTTAGTTAACGTAAGCTATTTTTCTATTTTTGCTTATGTTCGTGTTCTATCATTCCATTTCTTAATAGGAGTTTGTTCGGGGAACAAACAGTCAAGATCCACAATAAAGAACACAGCACAACAGATGGCATCTTAGACCATTCTTTGTATTTCACCTGTTACAGTAGGTTACCTAGAATTGACACCAACGGAGTTAGAGGAAACATCAGAATGTAGAGGTCCATCAAAACTTAACATGGGCGCAAACTGAGAAAGTTTAGAGAATTTTGTATAATTTCAAGGATGTGTTAACTGACCGTCCAGGTCACACCCATCTTGTAGCACATATTATTAAACTTACTTCTGATGAACCTTTAAGAGTAAAACAGTACCCTATTCCACATGCTATGAAGGAAGTTGTTCAGGAAGAGATTGATAAGATGTTACAAATGAAAATAATTGAACAATCCGATTCACCATACAGTGCACCGATAGTTATTGTTAAGAAAAAGACGGGGGTAACCGTTTCTGCATAGATTATCGACAGCTGAATAAAGTAACAGTATTTGATGCTGAACCTATGCCAAGTATGGATGCAATAGTAACCCCTTGCGCAAGATCACTTCTTTTCAAATCTACATCTTAGTAAGGGATACTGGCAAGTCGCAGTCGAAGAAAACTGTAAACATTTAACAGCGTTTGCCACGCCTTCCGGGTTATTCCAATTTAAGGTTATGCCCTTCGGGCTTGTTAACGCCCCGGCAACATTAAACCGTATGATGAGAATTTGGCTCAAAGGATTACGTCATGTAGACTGCTATTTGGATGATATTCTTGTCCATATTCCAACTTAGGAACAACACTTAAACGTACTTAGTGCAGTATTTAAGAGACTCAGAGAAGCAAATTTGACAGCAAAGCCTAGCAAATGCAGCATTGCAAAGCAAAGGGTACAATTTTTAGGTCATGTTGTAGGAAAAGGAAAATTACAACCCCAATTGGATAAAGTTGAAAAGATTAAGGCTGCACCAAGACCACAGACCAACAAACAACTCCGATCTTTGTTGGGTCTGACTGGATATTACACGGGTTTCATACCTAATTATGCTGCGATAGCATCCCCTCTCACTGACAAAACTAAATAAAGGCAAGCTAACCAACTGGTTTGAGGAGACAGTCAAGAATGAGCTTTTACGTCTTTGAGAAATAAGCTCTCCAGCTCTCCGATTTTGCACCTGCCTGATCTTTCAAAACAATTTATTCTTAGAACAGATGCATCAGATTTAGGATTAGGAGCCAGACTCTTACAAGAGCATGATAACGAGTTATTTCCTGTGGCGTACGCAAGTAGGAAACAGTTACAAAGAGAGACGGCTTATTCTGTCATGGAGAAGGAATGCCTTGCATTAGTTTGGGGCATTAACAAATTCAAACGATGCCTCTACGGTAGGGAATTTACCGTACAAACAGACCATACGCCTCTAGCATTTCTTCAAAAGGCTAGGTTAGCAAATCCACGTATTATGAGATGGTCTGTAAGTATTCAACCCTATAAATTGAGAATTGAAGCAATTGAGGGTTCATCAAATGTTGGTGCAGATTGTCTAAGTCGTTTGATCTCGTAACTGAATCATTGTATGAACTTTAAGGAGTGTCAAGTAATTAAAGTGTTGAACAGTGCATTGTAAAAGTATTGTTTACTAAGGAAAGAATTGTGTTACAAATTGTAAGAATATAAAGGAAAAAGTTACAAATGTTTAAAAATGTTAAGAAAAGAGTTGTGTTGTAAATGTTTCAAATTACTAAGAAAATGAAACATTTTCTTCATAGGAGGGCAGTGAAATGTCACAACTCGTTCTGGGATAACCCCCTGAAGTATTTTATTGATTACTTTACGTGTTTAGTTAATTAGATGCTAATTATTTAGCCATGGTTTTGTGCATCGTTAAGCATTACGTAATCATTTTTTGGTTAACGAGTATCGGAATTCCGTCGGCATGGGGTATAAATAGAACAGTAAAGCCACGTGCTCTCTCTTTTCAATCTCGGTCTTGAACCGAAAGCAAAACCGTAAGTTGCTGTTGTTTAATTATGAAATGTTAGTCCGAATTTTACTTCAAAGAAACCAATTTCCACCCTCATTGAGATAACATGGACGCATTACTTTACGAATTAAATTAGGTGTTTTTGTTACTTTTATAGATGGCAAAAGAGACAGGGAAGAAGCTAAATTAAAGCTTGAACGAGGAAAGAAAGAGAACGTGAAACTAAGAAAAGGAAAAGGCCGACGCTCGTATAGAAAGAAAAAACATTCATTTGTATTAACCGTAAACGTTGACAGAACCCTCAACGAAACAAAACTAGGACCATAAGAAGGAAAGGATGCCATATGAAGTATAGAAGTTTAAAAGTTGAAAAGGATATATATAGAAAATTATGACTTTTTTGGGGTTCTATGTAACCACTATTAATTTTATTGTTGTTGTTAATAATAATTATATTGAACCTTTAACACTTATATACTCTCTCTGTCCGTCTTTACGCCGTTGTCGACTGCTCTCTTAAAAGAATCCGTGACGCTTACCCTACTTTTAAAACAATAGGAATAGAACAGAAAACAGTTATTGTTTTTAATCATGGTAGTCTTGAAGTAAAACGACATATTCAGACAATCTCAAATTTTGTAAAGGTAAATTTCAATCAGTTCGGCAATGATTGGGTTAGATTTGTTTAAACAATCTGTTATGCATACAACTCATTCAGTTCACAACATTTAGGCAACTATAGCCCGTATCAATAACTTTTCGGACGAAAGCCAGCGGACCTTACCAAAGTCAACTTTGACCCCATTTCAGGTTTAGCCCACTCTTATCAACAGTATGTATCTTCGTTAAAGAAACGTTTTGACCACCTTTCTCGCCCGATGTTAGAATTGCAGAGAAGCAAGCAAAACAGTCAGCATGTGAAAGTAACGAACGATCTTACTACTTTAGGACAATTAGTTTATTCATACAAGCCCTCATCTTCTGCTGTATATTCCAACGGAAGCAGGTCACTTCGCCCAACAACCTGGTCATTTCGCCCAACCAAGCCTGGTCATTTCGCCCAAACAGCCTGGTCATTTCGTTCAACCTTGATTAAATATGATACTTCAAAAGGAAACGTTCGGGAATTGTTAACGTTACAGGATACAAACCGAATATTAAGGAAACTTTACGATGGATCAGTGTGTTAGGGGTTAGGTTTCATAGGTTTGATAGTAAACGTTCGAATATTAAGGAATATTAAGGAAAGTTGAAGTCCATTTCTTAGTATAACTTTAGTAATGAAACGTTCGGGAATTGTTAACGTTACGGGATACGAACCGATTATTAAGGAAACTTGAGGATGGATCAGTGTTTTAGGGGTTAGGTTTGATAGTAAACGTTCGGGAAATGTTAACGTTACGGGATACGAACCGAATATTAAGGAAATTTGAGGATGGATCAGTGTTTTAGGGGTTAGGTTTGATAGTAAACGTTCGGGAATTGTTAACGTTACGGGATACGAACCGAATATTAAGGAACCTTTAAGTCGTGGTTAAATTGATTACATATGTGATTACATATGTGGTTACATTGATTCAGCTCAAGATCGCCGAACTTAGTATGGCATCTCTCTGCATCTCTCAGTCAACACCCAACGAAGTGCCGTCCACGTCACCGCAGACTTCGCCGATCCCAAGACGATAGAGGAGGAGCCAATTCATAATGACCAACTCACGACGGTCGACGACTAGGCGGTCAACACTGAGATCGATGTAGTTACTGGTGGTTCGACGCGAGGCAAACCTAAGCTGGTCGACAACCAAGGCTACACGTACACTCAACGTCACACCTGGCCCAGCGGTAAATCTGCCTGGAGATGCAGCGTACGGGGAAAGAAGCTGGGTTGCGGAGCAACGGTTCAACAAGTCGGTAAGAACTTCAGGAGGGGTCCGAATGCTCACTGCCATGCCGGGAACCTGGGGATCGCTACAACCACGAAGCTCGTTGCCAAGATCAAGAAGAAGGCAAGGGAGGAGGTCTTCGTCGGCTGCAATCATCGTCGAAGAGCATATGATTGCCAGCAAGGAGGTTCTCCAACAACAACCTTCGGGCAGTCAGTCATCAGCTTGATAAGGAGGGCGAACAGGCATCGACAGACACAGCGACCGCAGGAGCCGAAGGACGTCAAGGCCCCCTTCCACCAGCTCTTTTCCGTCCATGCCTTCCTGAAGGGAGAAAACGGGAACATCAAGCAGGTGCCGATGGTGTTCGTTCCGATGTCCAGGAGGAAGACTAAGGATTACGTTGCAGTGCTACGCGCCATCATTGCCCAGATGCCGAGCGAGCCGACCGAAGAGGTGATACTCGACTTCGAAGCTGCAGCGTGGAAGGCCCGCAGGAAGGTGCTCACGGTGAACATCCAGGGATGCTGCTTCCAATGGACCCAGGCCATATGGACCTGCACCAAGAAGCTACCACTCCATGCACGTCTAGTGAAGGATGGGAAGCTGGCCAGGTACCAACAGAAGACATACCAGAACAGATAAGGGCGGTACTTCGATCTCTGGGAGGAGTACTTTGAAGGGGGAGGCAGTCCACATCCAGTCTTCTGAGAGCGTGCTCTTTCCTGAACGGACCAACGATGTGACGCTACACAGCTCCTCAACCATCCTCCAGAAAGATGAGAACTATACAGTTCCTCAAACATGCAAACGGCTCATTGCCTAACTTTTGTCAGACTCCGATATCGAACGGACATCACTTTCTTTACCTACCAATAATATAACCCAAAATAAATCAAATTGAACTAGTGAAATAGAAACGGTGATATTATTCCACACCGATTCCCCTTTCTTTGTATAATAATATAACTTCCATTGTATGCCTAACCGCCTAAAGTAGTGTAAGCCTCCTATTATACCCGAAATAACTGCTCAAACTCGAATCGATATCGAGCGGACCTCACTTTATTTACCTATCACGAAGTAACATAACCCAAAATAAATCAAATTGAACTAGTGAAATAGAAAAAGTAATATTATTCTGACTGAATATTAGTAAAAAAAAAGGTTGTTGGGCGAAGTCAGCAGAAAGCCATTCCAACTCCAGGAAAATAACTGCAGAATGGTGCGGTCCTTTGGTAATATATCAAGTATTCGATCGTACTCTCTACCTGTTGTGGACCCTCAATGGAGAAGTAATACATGATGTATTTTAATTTAATAGATAAAAACCGTGTTATTTACATTCGTGGAATGAGAAACAAAATATTACGACCATCAACAAACTCAAAAAGATTTTGCAGAAACGACACGGTCAAGATGAAACTGTTACAATACAGAAGTTAAAAGACGCCTTTAAAATTGCTCGTACAAATAAAGATTCTCTTCATACTCTAATGCCTGTAATTACTGTAGTGCAATTTTGCGATGAAAACAAAAATTTCTTAAGACAATCTCTCCGAAAGATGTACTGTGTATAACAAAGGTACCCCCAATTGATCTTACCCCTTATATTAAATGTAGAGGGGTTAAAAGAAATCGGCCACGTCCTGTACCATTGAACCAGAAAGATATAGACCGTAACAATAACTTCTCTAAAAGTGTCAATTTCAAAGGATTTGAAATCATTCGTGCACATTATTTACCAGGACATTTACAATGCCTTCTTTCTCTTTGTACTACTAATAGCGATCACTCAACACACACATTTTGGTGGAATGTTGATCGATATTCTGGAAATAATGACATAATTGATACTTTACTTGAACTGAAAGTTAAAATTCGAGGTAATCACGAGAGGATCTTATCTCAATTGTTTTCTCATTCAGAGAAAATGCATAAATCATAGAGGTTTCAACGTTAGAGTGGTTCGGTTAAAACTGTTATCAGGCACTGTTATGTAAAACTTGTTCGTATCCTTTTGAGATGTTAGGTTGAATTGAACTTTCATTAAGTTATTACGTTGTTTTCATGATTAATTTTTCGATATTACATTTCCATTTCATTGATGTATCATATGTGTTTTGATGGATTATGCTACAATATATAGCAAGAGCCCTTGCGTAGGGGTATATGACAATACACATAATATTATCAAGCAAGATTGGGCTCAAATAGTCCAAGTAAATTGTGGTCCTACAAGTACCCATAAAGTAACCAACACTATAGCCAACACTTTTGTGATCACAAAATGTGATCGGATTTTTTATCAAAAGGCACTTTTCAGATCTAAATATGGCGTCGAAAATGTAAGAAATATAAGGTCACCTACAAGCGGATCAACAGATATGATAACATTGGTGACCTCAGATGACATGACCGTTAAGTTTGAAAATGTTCCACCACCCCATTCACAACTTGTCCCAAAATATCAACCGTATCACACCTTGTCATTGGGATTTAATTGTATTAAATGTCTAAAAATTAACTTTGAACTTCTATACAAAACTTCACAGACAAAGGTCACCCGGAGGTCAACCAATGAGGTGAGACCTAAATAGAGCATCAAAACTGTAAAAATTCAAACATTTTTACTTTGCCCATTTTCTCCCCCAAAATATAACTTTTTAACATTAATTGACCTTTGGTGACCTCGGATCACATGACCGTTAAGTTTGAAAATATTCCCCTATACCCTTTGCAACTTGTCCTAAAATATCAACCGTGTCACACCTTGGCACTGGGAGTTATTGCATTAAATGTCTGAAAATTTAACTTTGACCTAATATAACTTCACACACAAAAGTCACCTGGGGTCAACCCATTGACATTTTTGTTCGGTGGGACGTGAATATAGCAATCAAAAGCTACAAAAATTCAAAAACAATTTCTTTGCCCATTTTCTCCCCCCCCCCCCCAAATACTACTTTTTAACATTAACTGAACTTTGGTGACCTTGGATCACATGACCGTTCATTTTGAAAATATTCCCCTATACCATTCGCAACTTGTCGAAAAATATCAACTGTGTCACACCGTGGCACTGGGAGTTTGACCTCGTATAACTTCACACACAAAGCTCACCCGGGTGTCAAACCATTGACATTTTAGATCCGAAGGTACCTTTGATATCCAAATCTAGCATCAAATCCAAACATTTTCTTTTTTGCTCGTTTCCTCCCAAAATAAGCACATTTTTTCTAATGTGACCTTTGACCTTGGTTTCAGATGTAGTTTTATCTCTTGATTCCAAAAAACAATACGACAAGTCTGTACAGCCATCCTAACTCCGACCGAAAACTTTGACCCCATATAACTTCGCACACGAAGGTCACACGGGGTTCAACCTATTGACATTTATTATCAGAAGGTACCTTTAACATCTGAAAATAGCATCGAAACTGTAAAAATTCCCAAAACACGTGGTCACCACAGATCAAATTGAGGTCAAGGGTTACCCAGATGCGGGTCCACAATTGGATTACATTGAAGCAACTCCCAACCCTAACGGACATTTCGTTCTCAAGTTATCGCAAAAGTACTAGTTTTTTATCATTAATTGACTAAATTGCACTGAATGTCTCAAGATTAACTTTTACCTCATATAACTTAACACACAAAGGTGACCTTGGGTCAAGATGTTGACATTTTTGATCGGTGAGACGTGACTATAGCATCAAACTATAAAAATTCCAACATTTTTTTCTTTGCCCATTTTTCCCCCCCCCCCCCCATACTAGATTTTATCATTAATTGACCTTTGGTGACCTCGGATCACATGACGGTTAAGTTTGAAAATATTCCTCTATACCATTTGCAACTTGTCGAAAAATATCAACCGTCTCACACCTTGGAACTGGAAGTTATTGCATTAAATGTTTGAAAATTAACTTTGACCTTGTATAACTTCGCACACGAAGGTCACACGGGTGTCAACCCATTGACAGTTTTGATCGGAAGGTACCTTTCATATCCAAATCTAGCATCAAAACCAAACATTTTCTTTTTTGCTCGTTTCCTCCCAAAATAAGCACATTTTTTCTAATGTGACATTTCACCTTTTGACCTTGGTTTCGGATGTAGTTTTATCTCCTGATTCCAAAAAACAAATCGACAAGTCTGTACAGCCATCCTAACTCCGACCGAAAAACTTTGACCCCATATAGTCCATCGGGGCAGGCTTCAAAAAGTGCTTAAAAAACGACTTTCGTTGCACATATTTAGTACCAAGGTTTGTTGGTTGGAAGTTGTAGAGGGATGTCCTGGGAACATTTTTCGCGATGTTGGATGATTGGAGAGATGTTATTTTTCGAGTAAACAACAAACAAATGACGTCACTGTTATACGGTGTACGACGATTACAACAAAGCAGTTCCTTGTCACAGCAACACGAAAACGGCATTTAAATGCATTTCAACTTATTAGAACCAATATATTTTTGTTGCCAGGTATAGAGGGATGTCCTGAGATTATCTTAGGAGTTGTTGGATGCTTGGAGAGATGTTATCTTGCGGGTAAACAACAAATGACGTCGCTATGAAGTGTGGGCTAAATTAAAAATCAACAACGAATATTCACAGCAACATGATAATAGTTTTTAAATGTTACTAAACCTAATTAGAACCAAGGTTTGTTGGTTGGATGATGTGAAGAAATGTCCTTGGAATACTTGAAGAGTTGTTGGATGCTAAAAGAGGTAATACTTTACGAGTAAACAATAAACATATGACGTCATAGTCCATCAGGGCAGGCTTCAAAAAGTGCTTAAAAAACGACTTTCGTTGCACATATTTAGTGCCAAGGTTTGTTGGTTGGAAGTTGTAGAGGGATGTCCTGGGAAAATTTTTCGCGATGTTGGATGTTGGAGAGGTGTTATATTTCGAGTAAACAACAAACAAATGACGTCACTCTTGTACGGTGTACGACAATTACAACAAAGCATTTCCTTGTCACAGCAACATGAAAATGGCATTTAAATGCATTTCAACTTATTAGAACCAAGATGTTTTTGTTGACAGGTATAGAGGGATGTCCTGAGATTATCTTACAAGTTGTTGGATGCTTGGAGAGATGTTATCTTGCGTGTTAACAACAAATGACCTCACTACGAAGTGTGGGCTAAATTGAAAATTAGAAACGACTATTCACAGCAACATGATAATAGTTTTTAAATGTTAGTAAACCTATTCAGAACCAAGGTTTGTTGGTTGGATGTTGTAAAGAAATGTCCTTAGAATACTTCAAGAGTTGTTGGATACTAAAAGAGGTAATACTTTACGAGTAAACAATAAACATATGACGTCACTGTTATAGGTTGGACGACAATTAAAACTCATGAGTTCCTTGTAACAGCAACATTGAAACGACATAATTTAAATATTCTTGCACTTATTTAGAAACAGGATATGTTGGTTGAAAGTAATAGAGCGATATCAAAATGATATTTAAAGAGTTGTTGGGTGCTAGGAGACGTGTTATTAACGAGTAAACAATATACATATGACGTCACTCTTATACGTTGTAAGATAATGAAAATAGAGCAGTTTCTTGTCACAGCAAGATGATAACATCATTTAAATGTTCTTGCACTAACAGTACTTAGGACCAGGTAATGTTGCTTGAAAGCTATATAGGAACGTCTAAAGAACATTTAACAGTTGTAGGGTGCTAAGAGTGGTGTTATGTAAAGAGTAAACAATAAACAAATGTCATTCTTATACGTTGTACTGTACGACAATTAAACAGAGCAGTTCCTTGTCACAGCAAGATGATAAAATAATTAAACACAGTAATAAGAACCAGGATGTGTTGGCTGAAGTAAAAGAGGAAAGTCCGAAGAATATTTTAAGAGTTGTTGGATTCTTAAAGCAGTGTTATTTTTCGAAAACAACAAATTTATGTTGTGTTAAACATAATTTGAATAAATGCATTTTTAAACACTGTTCGTCTCCTGAAGTCTGCCTCTATACTCACCTTTAACGCAAATGTAGCTGGTCAAACACGCGGTGACCAGGCGAAAATATATGTTTTTAGGTTTGGGAAAATTACAAGTAGCACCTTCCCATGAGAGTAGGACCGGATGACTCTGATATCGTGGGACAACTTAAAAAGGCGTAACGCTCACACAAATATAAATATAAGGACAAATAGTAGGTTTACTATACACATGAATCTTGTATTAAAAACAATGAGGTCACTTAAACTGAAAGAAAAATTTAAATGATATAAATGGGTAACTTACAGATCTTATCTACACTGGAACTCAACTGATTAATAAGCCATCTAATATTCCATTTATTTTAGTGTAGGCTAAGTCTGGAGCCATGAGCTTGGTAGGGCATAGTTACAAACCCACATACTACAAAGGTTTGAGAAGACATGCAACCCTACTTGACAGGTTTCCCATACTAAAAGAAGGCCTCACCATACATGCATCAAAGTAAAATAAACCAAGCAAGATGCTTTTTTATCAAATATTTTATACCAAATTTTTAAACACCTGTAATAAGACTATAGGTGGTAATAAATCGAGTGCCATGCTGATGCTAAATAGCTGGAAACTTACATATGCCAACTCGCTTTGTTAGGTGTACAAAATACAAGAAGGAATCTGAGACAAGGCAATACTGTAGCATTGCCTACGCCTATTTATACTTAGTGGCCTGTATAAAAGCTTCATTACAGGCTACATTTGTTTATGTGTGTGCCAGTACTACCAGCAGCCATAGAGACATGCTCTGGGCTTAGTAAGGCCCTGTTTTGACAAATTAATCCAAGACTAGAGGCTAGACCATAGGCCTAGGCCGACATTGAATATTGATAGGCCTAACGTTAGTCTGCCTATCGAAG
Source organism: Apostichopus parvimensis (assembly GCA_000934455.1). Classification (NCBI taxonomy): domain Eukaryota; kingdom Metazoa; phylum Echinodermata; class Holothuroidea; order Aspidochirotida; family Stichopodidae; genus Apostichopus; species Apostichopus parvimensis. The sequence continues at coordinate 80,220 of KN888954.1, read as the reverse complement.
CTACACTGGTGTTGATTTCATTTCTTTGTTTCATGACAAATAAAACATGAAATAAATGGTATCATAAAATAACAGATTCCACTATATAGTAGCTGTCGATCTATCCTTCATGGATGCTACGTTAATCACTTCTAGTCTAAGGCAAACTAGTAGTACTTAGTATAGTATTGAAGAGCCTTATCCTAAATTTTCATAGTTGGCATTCGTATCACTTGAGGAAGTTATATATACTTTCTTGTCACAGTAATGCTCTAACATGAGGATTAGTAACAGGCCTATAATTACCTTCATCGTTCGTGTATTGAATCATGGAAGCACCTTCAAGGCTATACAAATTTGCCACCCTCAACACTGCTTCATATCTCGGCACATTTGACGTCGGTTTGCCAACTGTTGGCTGTAAATTTCTTTACACTTTCAGCCCATCGTTCTCTTGTTATGCAGTGCGTTATGCAGACGAATTGTAAACACGTTCAAAGGTTACATACACACAGTCTGTGCATATACATCACGCCGAGCCGAGCAATTTCTCTATCAGGTGACATATCACATGCCATACAATAAGGATTTTTATTGGCCCTTGACTGAAAAAAAGCGCTGCGTTCGGAGAAGTCCTAACAACGCAAAGCGGACTAAATGAGTCCGTCTTAAACTGCTGTTTACTCTTAAGATAACACTTCCCGAACCATCCAACATGAAGAATAATAATTAGCATATGAAAACACACCATAATATCTGATCAAACCTTGGTACTAAATAAGTGCAACGACAGTGAACGGTATCGAGCCTGCCCCGATGGACTAATATAACTTCGCACAAAAAAGTCACACGGGGTCAACCTATTGACATTTATGATGAGAAGGTACCTTTCACATCTGAAAATAGCATCAAAACTGTAAAAATACCCAAAACACGTAAAGGTCACCAGCGTACAAATTGAGGTCAAGGGTCACCCAGATGCGGGTCGACAATTGGATTACATTGGAGCAACTCCCAACCCTAACGGACATTTCGTTCTGAAGTTATCGCAAAATACTAGTTTTTATCATTGACCTTTCTTGACCTTTCAATCACATTACCGTTATGTTTTGAAACGATCCCTTACACCATTCACAACTACTCCCAAAATATCAACCATGTCGGACCCTGTCAATGGGAGTTATTGCTGTTTTTAATATATTGGTTTTTGGCATCTAACTGACCTTTGGTGACCTTTCGGGCACCAATAACAATAGGGATCATCCTCTTACTATGGGCTATCCACCCACCAAGTTTCACCATGATACATCATTTCCTTATGGAGATATCGTGTACACAAGCCAAGCGTCACATAAACACACACACAAATACACGCACACACACGCCAAGTTGAACGCATAGGTTCCTTGCTTTGCAAAAAGCAAGGAACCAAAAAGGTAAAACTTGTTATAAAAGCTAATGGCTTTAGAATTGGTATATTTTCGCGAAGAAATTATTGTTCAGACATGAGAAATGTAGGTTGGTTGTGAAGTTACAGATGTTGAAATATTCTGCACTTGCCTTTATGGTGAAATATGTCAAGGTCATGTGTATATTTGGGCTGCTTATAAAGTGAATGTAGTTATAAAATGGAATGTACTTGGATAGTAGGAATTGTACTAGTAAAAGTAAACATAAATTCAGATTTCACTGATGTTTGCACCGAGTACATGGGTATCCGTCACTCTCTTTCCCCGGGTCTGGAATTACTACCAGGTTTCCGCGATCTGCTGTTTTTCCATGTTTCCCTTTTTTATAGTCGCACTCTAACAGAATACATTTGACAAATACTGAAGGAAAAAAGAGAACAAAATAATGAAAGAAAGTTAATCTCAACCTAATCTACAAGAAAAGTGAAATAAAATCCTAAAACCAGTAAACGGTGAAAAGTTAAATGATTGTTGGTCAATCTGGCAGCCGATGTGTATAGTTTCATCAACACTGGACAGGGATTCATAAACCAGCACATTGTGCTAAGCCATCGCTTCGATGCGGTAGAAATTACTTGTTAAAGAATGTGCGATTGACCAACTCATTGTAACTTTTGAAGGGTCTGAATCCAGGAGTTTGTCTGCCACTGGTGCTAAATCTAAAATTGCATTTCTGCGCATGGTCACAGTAGCTGTCATCGGTAGTTCCAGTGTCAAGGCTTCTTCCACATCATGGTGCGATGCTGCTGATGGTAATCCCATTATTCTTTGATGCTGACATCCGTCACAGAATACTCTGTAGTGTTATCTCCAGTAGAACACAGTATGCTCAAGTTGTTGTCACTCGCTGTGAAGGCAATAATGTCGATAGCTGGTGGTGTGCTGATCTGTTCAGATAAAACCAAAAAGTCAAATGACTTTGTTATTCCTTCCAAAATGAGGAGCAACTGTGGCTATACATTTTTTTCGAAGTTTTTCGAAATTATGTCTTTGTTTTTCCTGTATGTAGTTGGATGTCGTACAATGTTGGTAGTAAAATAATAAATATTTTGTGTAATAGCCAAAAATGTTTGAGGATGGTCAGAGTTTGGTTCGTTCACAACATTTGTTATTTGTACCCTGTCATGTAGTGTTGCTGCAGTATCTGCATTTCTGCTCCACAATTCAACTTCCAGTTCATCTGTATTGTCCTTTACAAATATGTTCCGTTCTGCAGATGGTTGGCCTCTCACATTTACATGCTTAACAGCTTCATCCTAGTATGGTATAGAAGAACGAGAAAGTGATCTTCAATCCTTTGGAGTTTTATAATTGGCAAGTCTTTCTAAAATTCAATTATGTGATTTTCACCGCAATTCAAGACCAGAGTGAAGCCAATAATAAACATTGTTCCCTGGAGGAAACATTTGTAAACAGTAACAATTATAGTGACAACTTAAAATTATAACCCGTAACATACCATGTATTTGTTCGCTGTACAATACTTATATTATCTTTCCTTGATGTTCAGGTTCTTCAGATGGAGGTTTTCAGATTTGTTCATGTTAACCTCTGCTCACCCCAGTTAACATTTGATCTCCACCAAAAGCAAGGTTTATTAGTCATTATGGGAAAGCCACATGCAAAATATGAGATCCGCTATAGTTCTTTATTTTGAGATATTTTGTTTAAACGGTTTCCAAAGTTCGCCCTCTGCTGACCTGAAATGACTTTCAGACCTTCTTGAAAGTAGAGTTAAAAGTTAAACAATATCAAAGTAAAGTATTATGCATATATGAATCTCTCTTAATGAACTGGATTCATAGCGTTTTTGACATTTCCATGTTTGTACCTTTTGATGGAAACTGATATTTTAACTCCACCAAAACAATACTGTATTTGTACTTATTATTGGGAGTACGTATCAAATATGAGATCTGCTGTCGTAACCTTGCTTAAGGTATTGTGGTTTCAAGCTACAACATCACACACTTACAGTAAGTTTACACACACACAAGTATGCTACGAAACAGAAAGACTTATATGTGATTAGGCAGGAGATTGTCTAGTCCAGTTTATAGAACAATTTGGGGGACAGTTTTGGCTTGTGGTAGTGGCTAAAATATTGTTATTTTTTACTGCAGAATGCAGATGTCAATGCTAGGATTAGGTGAGCTGACTGAGAGCCAAATCACTGAAATCACCAGACCTTGTACTGATGTGTCACTGGTACTGTACAACAACTATTTCATGTATTAAATGAAATTTAGTAAGGAATTTAAAATTATATAGATTATAAGTTTGTGAGCAGATGATAGTACTTACCCTTATTATTTGGCCTCAATAGAAGTTAAGGAGGTAATGGAGCATGTTCTTCTTCATTCATAATCCGGGGTCGAAATTAGGAGAAAAAAAGATTCAAACTTACTTTTTGAAAGTGTCACATGTATGAATTCCCAAAATTAGAATTTGATTGGTCATTTGGACATATCGAAGTGGGGGAAAAAATCTCGCGTTCGGTGGCCCTAGTATTAGTAATATATTAAGGCTGAAGGTAGCGGACAATAATGGGAAGTAGTAGCGGTCGTATGGCAAGCCGTTTTAGTTTTTATTCACTTTTCATTTAGTATTATCACCAAATATATGCTGATATCAGGAAGAAATTTGTCATATAAAAAAAAATTTATTAAAACTTGATATCTGCAATTATTTGCTGATATCGACAAATGAAATGAAGATATCATCGATACATTTGCTAATTTACCAATTCATTTCATGATATCAGCAAATATATGGTGATATCAGAAAATATTTAGTGATATCACCAAATCATTTAATGTTATCAACAAATGAATTGCGGATATGATTGATTTGCTCATATCACAAATAATTTGATGATATCAGCATTCACTTCATACCACCAATTAAGTGAATTGGTGATATCCTAAAATGCATTGGTGATATCAACAAATGATTAGATGGTATTCCAAATTCATTTGATGATATCAACAAATCATTTGGTGATATTATCAAACACCATGATTTTGAAGATATCATCAAATGAATCGTTGATATGTACATATCAACAAATAAATTGGTGACATCATGAAATCATTTGTTGATATCAAGAAATAATGTGTTGATATCAATAAAGGAATTGGTGATATCATCGATTATTTGTTGATATCAACAATATTTGGTGATATCAGTAAATGTTCGATGATATTACCAATTCATTTCTTGATATCAAGAAATCATTACATGATATCCCCAAATTCATTTCATGATATTTGGTGATATCAAATACCATGATTGAACAAATCAATATATGAATGGGTGATATAATCAAATCAATTGTTGATATCAAGAATTCATTTGTTGATATCAATGAAGGAATTGGTGATATCTTAGATTATTTGTTGATATCAACAATATTTGGTGATATCAGCAAATGTTTGATGATATTACAAATAATTTTTTTGATATGAACAATTTATTTCATGATATCACTAATTCATTTAATGATATTAACAAATATTTGCTGATATCATCAAATAATTGCTGATGTCATGAAATAGTCAATGAAAACTTAAACGGCTTGCCATACGGTCGACAATAAGCAATAGTAGCGGAATACGGTATTTCATAGGAGCCATTATGGTTACGTGATATGTGAGCGCTTTCAATTACGATATTCAGAGGGTATTTGAAGATTGAAATTGAAGAGCATGGAGAAGATTATGAAGGGTTACACTTTTTGACTCATTTCCACTAACCCCGAGAAAAATTGTTATAGGAGCGCTTGAGGTCCCAAGAGGTTAGCCCATATAGATGCCTAATTTTGAGATGGCCCTTTGGCCAAAAAAAAGTCAACAGCATGTGGGATTTTCTAGAAGAGGGACCAACTGCTCTCTTACCCCTCTTCCGGTACCGTACGGGGAAGTTGTCTAAGAGGGCCCATAAAATGCCAGAGGGCTTAACAAGATGCATAATTGTGAATTCTAGTTTCTTTCAGAGGTTCATTTGGCATTTGGCAAACTTAAAAAGTCTAGAACATGTTTTTGCTTCTAGTGGAGGGACAATCCGTCTCTTACTGCGCTTTCGCTACCCTCGGGGCTATAGAGCTCAGAAGTGGGTGGAACGAGATAAATAATAATAATTGCGATTTTCGGAGGGCAGTTTTATAGCAATTGAGAATGTAGAAAATTTTCGGATCAATCCAGAAGCCACACCCAAAAATTTATTTAATCAAAACTATGAAAATGGCGCTGGTCGGCTTTTGCGCTTGCACCCTTCATATGCAACATCGATGCCAATATCTGTACTTACAAGTCCATGCATGCAGTGCACAACTTGCTTCGCACTGTTCCAGGAAATGAAACCCTGCTTGAGTAACACCAAGCACAAGTTACGTTGTCCTTATTTTAGAGCGACACGCAGGACTAGGCCTAGCCTAACTAAAGGTCCTCAAACCCAATACGTTCACCGTCATTCACTGCATTTGGCAGAAAGCCCCAAGCGACCGGATTACAATATGCCGGCAGACTGACGGCATGGGCTAGCTCGCTCTATAAATTTACGCTGAAAGTGCCTCCCAGTTTTCTGGGAATAACACTTTGCCAGCGTTGTTAGTTGCATCTAAAAAAATATTTGGAAATATCATGTCCTGGAAATCAAAATATAATAATTTTCATGTTGTATTTTCAATCTATAAAACTCATAAGAGGTATATGTTATCACTGTGAGGAAGAAAGTGTGGTGCTATCATATATAGGATGATTTCACTGTTTCTATGTTCTAGCTGAACAACATGCAATTTACATAATAAGTACATGATTTACAAATATGGTCACAACCTATTCAATAGTCCATCAAGCACTGTGAAGCAGCAATGATGAGCTGATATCACTGTGATACAATCCATTCATCATCATGGCAGAGCAGTTATGAAGAATTAATCTCTGGTGGTGGCGACCTGTTATGAAAAGTATCTATTGTGATGGTATCCTGTTCATCATCACTGCACAATGAATTAATATATTTCTCACTATTTATTTTATTTTTTACAGATACAAAGAATATGCCACATACAAGCCAAGGACTGCAGCTGGTGCCTCCGATCAACGAACAATCACATCTTTCGTGCAAGGCAATGTCCATGTCTATAGGGCTACTCATCCACGCCAGCGAGATATTAAACAAGCGATCATTCTTGACCTTATCGTTAATTCTAGTTTGCCCATATCACTTGCGGAAAATGCTACTTTTCGACATTTCCTTGCCTTATTGGATAACAGGTATACACCTGTGAGGACTACCATCACATCCAAGATTGCAACAATTGTATCTGAACAGCAAACTATTCGCTCTGATGGTGTTGGACCGCATTCTCATTTCCTAGCTTGCAGTAGATTTAAGGGATCACATACTGGAGAAAGGATCAGCGAAGCCCTTCGAAGCTGTTTGTGATAACTATGTAATAATAAAGAGCTACATTATAGTTTATGTCATAATGCTGTTAATATGAAACGAGCATTTACGGTATGCTTTCCTGCAAATCTAGTCGATGACGACGAAGAGGCAACTGATGATGATCAGGCTCAGTTAGACGATGTCACTATATGGGAGTCAATGGTAGGAGACGAACAACGTGAGGTTGATAATGCTCTCTTGCGAAATTGCAGAAGACAACGCCTGCAATGTTTTACAAATACCTAGCACCAAGCACCAAACACCAAAGCAATATCGTTCGCTATGTCTAAAATATCCCGACTCAGTACGTTGCTTCACACAAGTTGCACTTTGAAGGAAGCATTTCAGGGGCGATTTGGCACAAATAGGTCTATACCGGCTGTTATTTGCACTCGCTTAAACTCTGCCTTGGGGCAAGTTCGTGCTGTGATTGGACTGGAGCATCAATCACTCCGTGATGTTATCGAGCAACAAGGACACAAAGAGTGTTTGCTAATACCTAGAGAATGGAACCAACTGAAGGAGTTGGTGGAAATCCTTGACCCATTTCTAGATGCTAGAAATTTGACCCCAGGTGAAAAAGTGGTCACCATCAGCTGTGTTGTGCCATGTGTTTTATCTTTAAACCGTCATCTGTATACCATGTCAGCAAACAAGCAAGGTCGATACCTCAATGGTTTGATCAGAAAGCTTCAGGAATCATTCAAGTAAAGGTTTCCTGGAATCTTTGTCGCCGTCAAGATGGAGGATTCTCTTCATGATGCAAGTGACCTCCCATTTGGTGACCCTTTGTACCTACTGGCTGCTAGATTAGATGCTGTATTTACTATGATGTGGATAGAGCATGATGTCCTGGTGTCTGATGCTGCTAAAGAGCAAGTGCAAAACACGTAAAAGGTAACGTTATTGTGACAGCAAGCTGCTGAAAGACATGTTATTATTCTTGTTCAGGACAGATAGCTTAGTCGGTAGAGCTCGAACTGCAAATTGAAAAATTGCACGTTTTAATACTCCCAGAGTCCAACAACCAGTTCAGCTTTTATGGTGTGTTTTGGGATAGGCACTCTACCGCTTCTCTACATTCGGGTGCTTATTGGTTACCTGCGAGATGTAAATTTTAAATTTGGTGCTGATCTTGGCAGCCTTGGACCCACTTATGTTTGTGTCATACAAGTTATGTGTGGTTCATACAAGGGAAGGTAGCATGGTGCAGTGGTTTGAGTGAACGAGAGAACGATTTAATTTAATTTACTATACTCCGATCACTACACTTAGGCTTTTCATATTCCTAGCTCAGGAACTAGAAAGAGTGTGCCAATGTTTGTTGCAAACATGATATGTGGAACAGACTTGGTCAGATTAATTTCAAACATTGTGTGTTTGATGATTATTTATCATTATGAGTTGGTGGTCCTTAATGATTTGGTAGAAGTATGGGCTCATTTTAGGTTAGACTTCCTGAACAGATTAAATTCGAGTTCATATTTGGTCACACCGTCATATGTTCCTCATAATGTGACACATTGTGTACATATTCTTTTGTAATTGATTTAATGATCAATTCCATAGTAATGACTGTATGTGTATGAACTGTATATTAATGCAATCATATCATTTAGTTCAATTTCTTAACATTTGTTCCATTCCATAGTCTCCTGTGTTATTTTTCTTTTCAGACCTTATTTTATCAGAAGCAGATACAGAAAGTCAGAGTACAATACATGAGCAGGCCATTGCCAGCACTAGTTATGCTGGGCCTCAGGCTGATGGTGATCAGCCTTTGGAGAAAACGCCACGCCTATTTTCCAGCTATAAAAGGAACCGCCACTAAAACGACACTGTTAAGTCATCAGTCGCAAACCAGTTTAGCCGCTATCTGGAGCTATGTGAGGACTTTGACTCCTCTGGCAGTAATGCAAGCCTGGCATTTTGGAGTGCAAACAGGACAATATTTAACAAGCTTTTTCCTGTTGCCATGAGGGTGCTATGTGTTCCGGCTTCCAGTTCTCCGGTGGAACGAGTTTTCAGTCATGGTAGCATAATCATGAGGCCACATCGTTCTAGATTGAGGGACAAAATGCTATAAAATTTAATATTTCTCAAATGTAACAATCTGACTAAGTGAAGTCAACATGTCAATAGCCAGTTTGGAGCAGAGGGAATTTTCGGCGTACTACTAGTACCATTGTAAAGCCTTCCATTTATCACATGTGGTATTACTAAAGTATTCAGCACTATCATCAAGTGTCATCCTCAATACGAAGGTTGAAAACCAAGCGCCTCCAGTTCTTATCGATGAATGAACACTTTTTGACATGAGCAAACATGACTTGTCACTTGACTTGGGAAGAAATTACTTCTGACTTGACTTTACGCTATTTGACTTGTGACTTGACTTTACCGGGGAAAATGACTTGTGATTTGACTTGACGATAAATTACTCTTGACTTGACTTCACGAAAAGTGACTTGTCAAGAACTCTGGTAGAGATTGACCTGTGCATGCACCAGCAGTGAAAAATATATGGAATGATGTTGTGTTGTGATCGTTGACTTTTTGGTAACACCAGCTAGTGATGTATCGTAATAGTTTCCTTTGGTTGGTATTCAGAGATTGGTATCGTGTGTCGACGTTCTGTTCAAAATTTCTTCAATAGAGTGAGTAAAGTTTATATGATGTGTTGTCAAAGAATTGTGAACCTGAGTTGAAAAACTTCATAATTCAGGTATTACCTCACCTATGTTATGTGGTTCGTTGACTTTGTCATGATCAGTATACTCATTTGTACCCAGTAACTCGGTATCACACCATACATCATTACCCTGTGGTGTTGCTTCAGAAGCAATTTCCCATGCCTCATCTAAGTCTTCACCATGTTTTTCATATTTCATCCGACTATGTCTTTCACTGATTTGATTCGATGGTATAGTGAACAGTTCCCATCTGAAAATATTCTTCGTAGGTTAGAGATGCATAATTTCGCAACTCATTTTGGTATGAGGTAGATATAACCTTAATAATCCCTGGTAATACTTTTCTGGATTGTTTTCCATTCTAGTTCTGTTGTAACGTACAACTGCACACTATTTTGTTCGTTCAAGAACGAAACCTAAATCGTTGTCTAGAGCACTGCATGTTTTTTCTTTCTGGAGCTGCTGAAAATGCATTCGTAAGCAAATGTTGCTAAACACATCTTCTGATAGTGGAGCGACTTTGGTCTGCTGGGGTATTTTTCAATTATATTTGTTACCCATGTATCCTGACTTTCATTTGCAATATTGACAAAGGCAAGGTAATCCGATGTGCATCTGTTGGTACATAAACTACTTTACGTGAGGAAACTGTCAGTCTCATACCTGTTACTCTGTACACAGCTTCCATAATACAAATCTTCCTATGGTTGAAATAACTGTTCCCAAGCGACGTAGTTTTGTTATAGCATCTATGTGACCATTGTAGTTGTTAGCCCAGCATTGATTTGGCTGTCTTCGCAAGAATATTGTTTCCTTTGAAGTCAACAGAGAGAAGGGGCTTGCTGTAAATCTGCCTGTGAAATGTCTGAAAGATGGATAAAGTCTTTCATGGTTGAAATAGTAGTATCTTGTAATACATGCCAACACTTTTTCCTACGTGCCTTAGCCCATTCTGTTGTCTTTTTCATTGTGTCATCACCCTCTGTCAAAGGCTGTGCACTATGAGGAACTGGATTGCAGCTGATATTGGTTTGTATTTTTTTTATAGTAATAAATGTTCTCTGAGACGGTGGTCGTGCGAAATTAAACTTACTCATCTTTTTGGACTTTTTACATGACTTGCTATGGTTTTTGCTATGTTTGAACACTATTGACAACTTCATGTAGTTGTGCATCTGTTTCTGCAAAAGGCATTGAATATGTTACATATTTGTTGATGAAATTTATTACAAGCAAGTTCTCTGTATGTTGTTGGTATTTAGGTACGTCTTTTATCCAAAATTAACAATGGAGATGAGCCCGGCCGCGCTGCTGAAATTGTACACGATAGAAATAATCAATTACTTCACCAATAGGATGTTCATCATCTAATATTACATTTTGGATGAAGCTCTGTACCCTATGTTCGAACTTTGTAGCTGCTGTAACAGGATTGCTTGAAAAGAGGTCACAGTGTTTTCTCGAAATTATGTCATCTGCTACAGTTTCCTCTTTTTGCATGAATATTGTAGCTGTATTCTGTTTCCATATTTCATTGATTGTGTCTGTTCCTTTTGCATTGTGATAGCATCACCAGGAATATGACTCAGAACAGTGTCGTTGTCAAAGAAAGTGTTGTGTTTCTTTAGGTACTGTAAGGATTTGAGAACTTTAAGGGGATCAACAACTTGATGTCATTTTACGCGTATAAGCGTAGAATCAGTTAATGGTCTTGGAAGAGTATTAACAGTTTTACTTATATCAAATGGGACACAAATAACCGTATATCGTGGTGGATTAGTAAAGGTCTTGATTTTGAGAGAGTTTGCCGCAATTCCATTCAATTTCACTGTACTATTTTCTCACCTTACCTCCTATTTACTATAATTGAAATATTTATTTCAAAAGTCGTCGGTTTTGATTTGGAGTAACTGCAGAATGCAACGCCCCATCGGAACGTCACCCTTTCTTGCCCCTTGGAAGGCCCAGACGAAGATGTAGGCAATTGCATGGCATTTTTCTATCTTTCGTGGTAACCTATGGGGCTGGTTGTTTTGTATGTTGTTCGGTGAAGCGTGGCATTTTGAGAACGACAAAACATGAGGGAGTTGGGCCAGACTGATTGGGGCCCAAACCAATCCCAAACGGGACCAACCGGGCCAGCTGTCTGGGGCCCACATGGGACCCATTCTGGGCCCCAATCGTTTTAGCCCACACAGAACCAATACTGTGCCCAATCAGGCTAACTGCATGTGGCCCAAATGGGACCCATTTCGGGCCCAGTTGACTGAGCTTGACCCAAGTGAATCCCACACTGGGCCCAACCGTGTGGTCCAAATTTTAGGCCCAGCTGGTTCACTGTGGCCATTAAAATAGTTCAGTTATCTACAGGTTCACCACCTCTCAGCATTCAGGAAATTGGCTAAAGGCAAAGCATGCAGGAAGTGTTTGTTAAAGTTGTACGTTTGTCTCAGCGTGAAAGTGTAGTCGCCCCTATCATCCAAAGGACGAGAGAAGAGCTGGATATAGCTTGGTTGCACTTGTGTCCCACATATTATAGCAGGTTGTTGAATAGTGGTCAATAACACTTGAACCGCCGTTCATGTTCTGTCGTGGTACAGCAGGGAATAATTGCCTCACAAACAAATCCAAATAAAAAGAAAAGTATTCATGTCTACATTCATTGAAATAGATTTCTCAAGAACACAACGATGAAAACTAAACAATAATTCATAAAGCAATTACATTTTATTTGAAAGAAAAATATGAAACTCTCAGAACTGAAAATATATGCTTCCTAATTGGAGGGAACATTTTAGCATTTGGAGAAAGAATACAATGTTCAGGCAAACCGTGCAAATGTTAACGATAAGGTCAAGATGCTATATATTGCACATACTTTTGCATTGCAAATGCAATGCGAATGTTGCTCAGGGCCAACAGTATGTATGCTAGATCTTCCTCTGGATCAAATGGAATCCTAAAAACATTAACTCATTTCAAATCGTGACAGAAGAGTGAACTTTTATTTTTTTCTGGCAAGGTGAGAATAAACATCTTCAATGTTTTATGACAAGATCAAGTGCATAGGTAATTAAAAATATTACTACAGTAAATCTCGAACACAGAAAAATATAAATGAATGGATGTACTCTAGAATAAAGAACATTGATGTGCAAGAACTAAGGTGTATATTCATTTCTTGTAGATACGACACAGTGAAAAAGAATGGAATGGTTTAGTACTAAGCATAAAAATTCACATTAAAGGGCAAGTGTACTAAAAATGTGATTTATGTATGTTATAAAGCTTTGAAAAACATGCCAGTAGCTTTTCATTCCTTCTCTATTGCATGTCCGGCTACAGAGTTATGAGCATTTGGAAATTCCTTAAGAAATAAAATAGAACGGCAACACTAATATTTGGGTTTGTGGCAATTCCTATGTTTTATATTGTTATTCATAGTCATATAAACATGGAAGTTATAACCATATCCGTTCTAAAATGTTAACATGTTATATTAGCACTTGGGATTTAGATGATGTTTAGACAATATTGTTTATTTCTTATGTAAGAAACGTGTGGAAACATGCGCATATATTTCCAAGTGAAATATAACACTTTTAGTAAGAGCCAGGTATTGACATGAAAAATATGGTGTGGCCATTCTACTCCTATTGAATAACAAACTGCTAACAGTCATATCTCGGTAACTGAACATGCAATGAAGTTTGAAATAGTGCTACCGATATGATTTTCAATGCTCTATCAGTTAGGTGAATTACAGTTTGAATAAATGCCCCCTTTAATGTACAAAAGTCGGTTTCAACATGAAAAATACATATTTACAATGTTGAAATTGTTTCAGATGGTATATATTTTGAAGAGCATTGTCATTCTATGAAGAATACAGCTGCTTAACACAGGCATGGGGTAATTGGAAATCGCGTCTGCCAAAACTCTTCAATTCTAAACAATACATTTCAATTTTTGGCTGAAAATAATACCCCTATTGCGTTCGCCATAAAAATAGAAAAAGAACATTTGGTACCCACACATACCAGCCCGAAGGAAGAACAGCCATGATCTTACACTCGGCAGAATCTGACTGGGTAAAGATATTTTGCATATTACGTAATAGTCTTTATGAGGTCACAAGGGGTCTTGATATTGGCAAAAGAAACAAAGAAAATATGCCTCTTTTAAGTAGCTCTCACAGCAGGTTTCGAAACAGACATTTTATAAAATGTAAGAAAGATCTAAGTAAGACATTAATATGTATTAAATTTCCATTTTTCCCCGCAGATAGGATTTTTGGGTAAAAAGCTTTAAAACGTGCATAAAAAGTATGCATATGGTATCCTGGCCAGTTCAACAGGACCCCTTGTGAGGTCACGAACCTGGCAATAATTTGTTTATTAAAATTTCAATTAAAAATGAACCAAGCGAGCTATATGTTGCCAGCAAGTTGAATTCGAATGGATTACATGTCACTCTTACTTTAAATGTGGTTTCATTTCCAATTATGAGAACCAATGGAAAGTTCATGATGGGAGGTTAAAACTGTTTTCCTATATATGGCATTTAAATTATACTTGTTACTTAAATAATTGGGATCAGTGTTCTTTATATACTGGTAAATTATAAATGGTGGTTAATAAACAGACACTCACCGATAATTACCCCCTAAATTGTTAATTCATGGCTGATCAGACCAAAGTTCAGAAATTGACGCGGGGATGCACGTTTTTGGTATTAACGTGCAAAAATTCGAGACCATTCGGAAAAAGAGGGCGCTGTTGTTGATTTCGCGGAAAATAAAAAAAGCATTGACGCGCACGATAAAAATCAACCCTTGCGCTGACCAGAGACCAACTATTTTGTTTCAAGTATTTTTTATGAAAACATATTTTGTCATCTTAGTTTGTAAAAATAGCACCAAGGGTGCAGAATAGGTTGTCCGTGTAGATTAGTAAACATCCTAAAGAAACTTCATATCACTTGGAGAAAAAAAATTGAGAAAGCTTTGACCCATATTGTAGGCTACCTATGTTTGCTTGCAATTGGACCTACCCTTTTAAAATGAGACACATTTCAGGCTACTTGACCTTGTTATGTTACCTGTGACCTCAACAGTATGTGAAGGCATATGTGTTGCACATGTGATCCAAGTTTGGTTGCAATCAGTGTTTGTGTGAATGAGATATGAACAAAACAAATGACCTTTGCCCTTGTTATGTGACCTTTGACCTCATTAACATATCAAAATACCCATACTGCACCTATGATTCAAGTTTGGTTGCATTTGGTGTTTGGATGAATGAGACATGAACGACGCAAAACGTGTGTACCAAAAGTTTGACACACATACACACACTAACAGGCAGACACACGAAGGATGCAGCCATAAGGTCTACTCCTACGGACGACCTAATACTAAACAATAAAAAACAATTAAGCAATTAAAACAATAAAGCACATTACAAAATATTGAAACCAGTAATCGGACTTTGATTTCATGGAATTTGACATTTTCACAGAATGAAGACTTGAAGCAATATTCTGTATGCCTCTGCAATGCATCCTACTTTGAAAAGCAAATTAGGCCAAGTGATTGAATTGCACAAAACATCAGCATATCATGCTGAATCAGTCTGGCAAACTGTGCATTACTTCTGCATACAATTGAATAATACTGCCAATTGTTTGTGCCATCCTGTGCCACAATTATTTGATGGTATTTTTTTTAAACTTACTATGTACGACTTGGAACAGCTTTGTTTCTCGAAATGCCACCTTTTTATTGCACCCAATGAAGTTTGTTTGCAATGCCAGCTGTGCGTCCATGATGTGCCTCCCAAATCTGCGAGGAAGTTTCCATGGAAGAAAGAAAAGACAACAAATGTATGACAAAGTAATTGTCATCTTAATTTAACATAGGATTTTTTGAAAGATAATCAAAAAGATTGCGAGTTTGTACACACGATGCCAAAATGTCTGCTCTCGAAGCCTCGCAGTTCCCTGAACAAATTTCCAAGTCAGGGATTATTATAGACAAGATGTGCAAGTCATGAATGTGGATAGTTCAGTTGGACTACTGAGCAAAAGGCTGTCAGTTTCAATCCACAGATCGCAAAGCTTTTCTGTTGTACTCTAGGGCTAGGCATTCTATATACACGGCTTCTCTCTACTCAGGTACTAATTGTGAACCTGTAAATAACTTGTAATTATACACAGGGATATCCATATTCAAGGGGTAGCAGGGTCACATGTTTATTGCAGTGACCTGGGTGGCACTATTGAGCTGCTGAGAAATCATGTTATGACATGAATACTGAGAAAAAAATAATATTCAAAGATGCTCAGTTCAGGCAAAAAACAGACACACAACTCCTAATTCTAGTAAAAGTAGGGATGAAGAATACAATGTTCGATAATATGTGTTTGGAGTATAAATTTAGAGTCTAGACACAAACTGCAGTTGTCCTGCAATGGAAAGCAAAGGGAAAACAAACAATTCCTAGAGAGCAAGCATAGTTAATGTCAATTTGGTATAATTCCAGTGGACGAACATGTGACCCAGGACCTCGCCATTGTACCGCCGCTGCAATCTCTGCTTCCAGAGATGCAAATAGGGTAGCGACCGCATGGCACTCCTGTCAGCCAGACTGCAAATTATTCAAGTTTGCATGCACCTCTCCAAGGCTCCAAATTTAACAATTCGGTAAATTGGGTTATTATTAGTTAGTTTCTCAGTTACTTTAGGGGTAGCCCACTTCTAGAAAATATGATTAGCCCTGGTGCCTGCAGGAACATCCAATTACTGGTTGAAGCACAGCTCGTAACTTCCAGTACAGACAAATAACTGCCACATCTGGTGATGCCCATTGATGGCCTGTACGTCTCCATTGTCGATAGCTCTCGCCATGTCTGTGATGACGGTTACATGAGCACCATCCAACCAATGCAGTCTTAAGTTCTCTCACCTGTTCTTTATCATTTTCATTATTGTTAACAATTATACCTGCAATGCCTATGATGCAATTAAAGATGAATGCACTTACCAACCCAGTTTGGAATGCTGGGTCAGCTAACTTCTCTTCAAATGAAGTCAACTCCGCGGGTGTCTTCAGTGGGAGAGATGCACCATCTGGTAGGGTAAAATCTTGGGCACTGGTTCTTTCTTCCTTCCTTCTTGAGCAAATTCTTCAACAGGCCTACATGAACTCTTTGGGTCTCTCTTATATCCTCGAGAAGTCTGAGGACTTTTTTTGCCATAAGGCCTTGTTAGTGGTCGGCCTCTCATGGGTCACTAGTTGGGGTAGCTGTGGCCCCGACTGTGGTGCGAGGGGTGGTCGTGACTGGTGTGAGAGGGGTGATCCTGACTGGTGTGCATGTAAGAGATTGTAGTGAAGGTGTTGAGCTGAGGATGTCGGTGGTTGGTGTAGGTGGTGCCGGCGATGAGTGCAGTCTACTGCAAGGTGGCATTGTTACAACCTGCGATGGGACAGGGGACTCCTTCTGTGAGCACGATTTCTACCGTTGCTTCGATTTCACAGGAGAGTCAACTTCGCTTACCTCGCTGTCTGAGGTAACGTACCTTGTGGTCTTCCTGAAAGAAAAAGAAAAAAAACAGTTGGTATGTAATGAGATGGGTATATATTCGAACCATAAATCTGGATACCATGGTAGGAATTAGTTATTGGCTCAGTGCCCGGGGCTCCTTTTGGACTGATTAACTAATATTTCCCCTCCAAATGATCTGTCCTACACTAAACATATGGGCAATTTCGCCCTCCTGGCTCCACTATTGAAGGCTATTCAACGGCGCCGGAACGTTTGAAATGTTGGTGGGGCCAACCCAATTAGGCGTGGGTCCAGGGGCCCGCCTTAGGGCACCGGTGGCCCGGGGGTCCAGCGGCGAATCCCCGGTGGGGTTCCAGGGGGGACCCCGGAATTTTCCTAAAAGCCCTAAAATGGTCCCAGAATCAAACTGGTGGGGGGGCAAGTCCCCCAGTCCCCCCTAGGCGACGGCCTTGAAAGTGCCAGCATTACCAAAATCAGAATATTAGCAGCTGTATGAAGTGAAAAATTATTTTGTTGTGTGGTTGGCCAGAGAAAAATCTCTGGGTCAAATAAGATACAATCGAGTATTTTTAACGAAATTATGAGTAAAGTTAATGCTAGATGATTTGGGATACACATCTTACTTTGCAATCACTCATTCATCATCATTTAAACACAAATGCGTAGCATATTTCGGTTAGAAATTTGTTTCAAATTGCTCACTTTTTATTTACTTGAAAAAAATTTGTCATCTATTATACACTCTGTGTTTAAAGTAAACAGATATCAGTATGATCTACAAATTATGTACGCATCCATTGGTAAAGTTAATAAAATGTTCAAAAATTAGTTTTCTCCTGCAGTTTAATTTCACTCTGTCTTGAGTTGTTATACCCGTATCTGAGTACGAGTACGTGTAGTGAATTCACGTATAGGCCATGCTGTATTCACACACGCTCAGCGGCACGGCCATCTCGTCAGAACGTGTAAGTTATTTCCTTTTGTCTGTGTAGATGATATACAATTATAATGCTAATACAATAGCTAATTATCATTAGTAAGTTGTTCATTTCCACATTTATTTGACAGGGGTGATTCCTCCCAATGAAATGTGTACCTAATACCGAATGTTAGCCTAGGCCTACATCATGTAGCCCACTTGGCCTAGCGTTAATGTAGGTCTATCGTAGCCTAATGGTACTACGTACGTACCGAAGGTTAGGCTAAAAAAGACCAAAGTTAGAGCTCTGTTAGTGTTACTGTTCACTACTGCCGGTAGTGTTACTGTAGTGTTAGTAATTTGAAATGCAGTAACATAATTTAAAAAAAAATTGTTTGACTACCCATCTCAGCCCAGTAAAACCAATGAACCCAAATTTGTGTAACCTTTTAGTGATTTTTTTAAACTAATATTGACTGCAATTATCATACAGAACTGTCACCTTTTCATCAGCTTTCTCCTCTATCGAATCTAAATCTTTAAGCAATCTGATAGTTTACCTACACTACATGAATTGGAACTCCGTTAAGGTTTTAGGCCTATTTCAAACAATATATAAAGTTGCTACAGTTACAAGAATTATAATGAAAAGAATGTAGATACCTGGCCGGCATAATTATGACCATGCTGATGTTGTGACCTCCACCTACCACTGACCAGTGCAGTGTAAGGCAAGGTTAAGTAAACATAGTCGTTTGAGGGTTATTATAGTGATGGAAACGCATGTAATAACACAAAGTGTTATTTTAATGTTTACTATCATGGTCGGTTTATTAATAATGGTGACTAGGCGTACTCTTTCTCATTTCAGAGTAACCGTTGTGGAAGAAGTGAACATAAGCCACAATGTCCAAACGAAAATGTGACAGGAGTACTCATCCTGCAGTCACCAAAAGTTCCCGCAAAACACCCTCGCCACCTACATGTATGCTTCATGTGCTATCCATGTCTGATCATGGCCCTTTTACAACCCTGAGTAAAATCAAAGGAACTGCAAGTGAAAAACTACAGCACCTTCATAGGATCCGGGACCGACGTCTCCGCCAGTCACATGAGTCCCCATACCGTATGCAATCAGTTTGTGACCAGATCCCTCCAACTCTCCCCGAAGACCTGGAAAGTACTGGGTATCACCGACAGTGTTATGAGCGTTTTACTGGCAACCTGCATCTTCTGGGAGATGCGATCGAACCAGAAGCATCAACCTCGCTATTGCATTCCCCACGTAGACACTCTGCTGGACCCATATTCCCACCAGAGTGCATTTTCTGTGAGAAAGTAGAGATTAAAGGTGTTGATCGCAAAACAGAGCGACCTGACAAATTCTCCTCGTGGAAGAGCAAAGAAATTGCATGGGAGCAAACCGAATCACGGGCCGAAAAAATGGGTCTATCACGACTTCACCGACTGGTGAAAAGCACAGACCTCTTTGCTGTTGAGGCCAAACACCATCTATCATGCTTGAGATCCTTCCGAACAGCATTCGCTAACTACGAGCGCGGGATTAACAGAGCAAAAGAACCAAAGTATACTGAACACGCTCACATGTCAGCCGCCCATGAGAAGGCACTCGTGTCAGTACTGGAGCACATACAAACTTATGTCGTCCAGCAGAATGAGGTCCTACGGCTATCTACCTTGCGCTTGTTGTATATTGAAGAACTGAGACGGAATGGGTATGAGAACGAGAAACGCCTACATAATGACCCAATCAAGGATCATGTATCTTTCATGAAGGTCGATCATGACAAATGTTATGCCATTTCATTCTGGCTCGTGTACAGTTCGAACATAACTGTTATTGATACTCTTACACAAGCTTACACTCTCGAGAGCACAGACAAATAACAAAACGCTGCACTCGTGGGAATATTCTACATGCTTTCAGAGAGTCCCAAAGCTCACCGTGACCGCCAACATCCGACGACATGGAGCTCAGTTCTGAAAAGCTTCTACCTTCAGACCTCGTCCGGTTCTTCAGCATAGTTTTGTACGGCAAGGAACACAAGGAAACGAGCGAAAAGATGAAGCGCCTGGTATCCTCAATCGGGCAAGACATATGCCGTGCAGTATCAGAGGAAAAATGGAAGTTACCAAAACACATACTTCTCTGTGTGACTGTGAGGCACTTGTTCCGTAGCAAGCGGTTCACCAAGATTTTGAACACGCTTGGCCACTCAGACCTACGATTTTGCTTTGGAGATGGAAACCGCCCTGGCCAAGGCCCTAGATGTAGTCTCAACTTATCTGACGCCCCAAATCGTGACAGGAGAAGGGGACCGTGGTATTTCATTGTCAGTGGGAGTAGGACAACTTGAATAAAATCACTACGAATGTGCACGGCAACAACATTGTCAACAGTGCTGGGGGAATAATGGTGCAGGAGGTCATGCCTGGAACCCAGAGCCCAAATGTCCGAACGCTGCCTGAATTGGACAAGTCGCAACAGCGTAGCGTGAAAGTTGATACACCAGAAACTCTCCCGCCCTTGCATTTGACACGTATTGGGCCAACGTTTCCGGGTGGCTCGTCATTCACACACCCTGTTGAAAATGACGCAGTCTTTACTACTAAGATGAAAGAGTACTATGTCTGGCTATTCTGCAGGTATATTGGAAGCAGTGGCATGCAGCCTGTGCCCGCACTAGGGGGATTCGTTTCTGCAACTGGAACTCCCCCACCCAGAAAATCAGCAGTGGACTACTTTACACCTATCCATCAACCAATAACTGACAGCGCAGTTGTTCGTGAGCTCATGAAGCACTCAGAGGTGGCTACAGCTGAGGTGGGTCAGAAGTGGGTCCTGAATACATTTGATCTGGGAGTTTGTATGAAGTTCTACCCATCATCTGACGTTGGCCAGATGAATTCGCCAATCATGTGATCATGATCGGACCCTTTCACACGTCCATGAACTTTATCGGCATGCTCATAGGCCACAAAATGAAGGGTTCTGGATACAAAGAGATTCTGTTTGAGGCACAGCTGGTGACAAGTGGATCCCTCAAAGGTGTTCTCAGTCGAAAGGCATACACCAAGTCCCTCTTTTGCCTCAAAACTGTGTGCGAAGCAATGGAAAGACTGTTGATGGAGCAATTCGCCGAGGAGAACATCACTATCTATGACCCTGCTGCACTTCTTAACATGACCCAGTCTTGCCACCGAGAGAACCTCGATGAAGCCCTCAAAGACTCATTCGCTCTAAACCTCATCGAGAAGTATCGAGCTTACGAGGAGAAGGTGCGCAAGGGCCATCTTGGAAAGACGGCTACCTTCTGGATGTCCTTTGTTGACCAGTGTCATCTCGTCTTCATGCTTCTCTACTCCGTTAAAACAAACAACCTCCAGCTTTTCCACAACTGTAATGGAAGGATGGCGCCACTCTTCTCCGCATTCGATGGACAGAACTATTCCAGGTTTGTACAAAAGGGTTTCTTAAATTAATTATTCAGTCTAAATTGGAACTTTTACAGAACATTCACAGGAGTTATTTAGAAAAGAAATGCTTAACTGAAAAGAAGTAATGTAAATATAATGCGCTCATCCAATACATTTTTCCAAACATTATCTGTGTCTCTCCTTATCCACAGATATCTAGTCTGGCTGGAGCTCCATCTAAAAAACATGGAGAAGACACCCTGGAGCCAAGGACCTGCTCACCAAGGGTGCTATTGCGGTGGCCCGCTCGATGATACCAGGGGCACTTCGCCAAATCAACAGGTAAATCATGAATTTCATTCGGTAACACTTGATTATCAGAAAACATGGAAAAGGAAGGTGTTTTTATAGTAGTATAATAAAATTTGTCTTATACTTTTCAGGTGGCTTTGCGGGACTGTAGTCAGTTTGGGGCATAAGACACTGGAAATGGTTGGCCTCATTGACGATCCAGACTGCCCAAGGGCGGGGAGACATCGGGAGTTGGAGAAGGCCGAGGTCAGGAAGAGTGAGATGGCTGTTCAGCGCGTCCTCACTGCTGTCAGGAACTTCACAAATCCGTTTACCATCACAGATAAGGACAGGCTCTACGCCCTGGCCTCCGGTGCTCCCATTTCCAAGGATGTTGAGTAGGACGTTCTCCAAGCAGACGCTGTAGGCAAGGTTGCGAAAACTGAATTCATTGGACGCCTACAGAGTGGAACGCCAGAAAGCTTCTTCGACCCCATCAAGAGAAAGAAACTCAAGACAATGGAGGCTTGTAACAAGTAGGTTAACCTCACGTCCTCACAGGGAAAGGTAAGCTGGCATTTCTATACCAGAGTAATGTATTTTTAATGTGACACTGTACCATCTGTATCAACGGTACCGTGTCAACATGTTACCCATCGTCATTCCAGGTCATACAGTATCAGGAGCAAAGCAACCTCGCGTTTCTTCTCCTTGTTAAGTCGCAGTGCCAAGTTGAACCAATAGAGTTGGAAGAACTCATGAAGTACTGCCTGATGCCTGTTCCTCCCAGCCTCGGGACACCAGATGGATTTTTCTCGAAGACCAACAAAGCCACCATTCTGCACTACCTCATGGAAGATGTCGCCCAGGAAGAGCTGACATATCCCAAGGATGCCCTGTTCATTCAGGATGGCATGGCGCTGCTCCATGTCCTTTCCAACCTACCCCCGACCTGTGGTGAGATATGCCTCCAGATACTCGATCAGATGGTGACCAAGAAGCACTTCTTGTTCGCGACTGACAGTTATCATCCGGGATATATCAAAGCCCAAGATCATTTTGGATGGACCAGCGACCAGAAAGCCATACGACTTCAAGATGTTCCTTGCAAATGATGACAACAAGAAGCAGCTCTGCCAGCTCCTGCTGCGGGTATGGAGTGGTCAACGGGCAGCTTCAAGGCTTAAGAGAGCTCAGATGGCAGTACTGATCGTGGAGGGGAGAGCTCATCAGTTTGTTTCAATGAATGGCGAGGTAAGTTAAACCCCAGATTATTGTTATTATGATTACAGCATACATTGGACCAATTTCACTCTTTCAATTTGCAACCTCTAATTTCAAGTTTAATGTCCCTTTATTTTTCAGGTCGAGGTACGTGAGCTTCCCACTATCTACAGCAACCAGGAAGAGACTGATACGAGAGTAGTGTTGTACCTCCATGACGCTGCTGCTCTTGCTTACAAGGACGCTGTGGTCAGAACCCCCGACACAGATATTTTCATGATTCTTCTCTACCACGCTCATGCCATCAAGCTGACTGTGTACCTGGATACAGGATCAGGGAAACATCGACAACTAATCAACGTCTCCGTGCTCGTAGAATCTCTGGGAGAAGACTGCTGTGCCACTCTTTTTGGGTTCTATGTGTTCAGCGGAGAGGACTGCACTAGTGCTTTCAAAGGGAAAGGGAAGGTGGGGGCCCCTGAAATAGCTAGAGAAGAACCCCAGGTTTCATAAGGCGTTCCAGCAACTGGGGAATGACTGGATCGTAAACCCTCTGGTACTGAAACAGTTGGAACAATTCACATCTCTGATGTATGGTCGTAAGGTCGCGATTCTTCATTGCAGGTTGTCCGAGCCAAGCTGCTCCGAAAGATCGTCGGCGAGAACGAGAAACTCACTTCCACTGTGAACCACCGCCTCTGCTTGTACAAACGTGCTAACGTACCCATCTTGGAAAAGCCTAATCCCTACGACCAGGGGCAGGGATGGATCAGGACTGACGAAGGAGTGTTGGAACCGTTGTGGTCATGTGGCCCGATGCTACCAACGTCACTGGTTGATATCCTGGACACTATTGATCATGATCAGGAAGAGGATGATGATGAGGATGTGGGAGAAGAGGACAAACTTGACTTTGACGGTTTTGATGAAAGCGATGATGAGGAAATGTGCATCTGATAGTGGAGAACACTAAAATTCCGGTCGAGATAGAGCGTGAATTCAAATTTTCGATAACTCTGGCACGCACCTTTAATTACAATGTAAACATGACAGGGACACAAGTGGTCATTTCGAGACTGGTCTAATAATGATTTTTGACCCTCAAAACATAGGTCTAGACACCTTATTTGTTCAGTTATCTGTAATATTGGCGGCGGTATGGTCAAAAATAGATTTTTCGGTAATGGCGTCACTAATTTGCATATGTTACATGCCAAGGACATATGCGTTCACGTCTTATAATGATCTTTGACACTCAAAATATGGGTCTACAGACCATTCTTTTTCAGTTATCTGTAATAATGGCGGAGATATGGTGAATAATAGATTTTCCTATAATGGCGGCTTAATTTGCATCAAAATGGCACGTGGGACATCCGGACAACTTTGTAACATAGCAAATCGTTTTCTACACATTTTTCACCATACACAAACAACCTTTAGAAATTGATTTCCAGGGGTGCACGCTAACCCCCTCTACCAACACAACTACTAGGTCGTCCACTACTCCTCAGGTTTCCACTCTGACAATTGTGCTTGATAGCAATACCCATTTCAGTGTCATGGTTATGTACACTCAATAGCCGTTCCATGTCCGATAGACACACTTTGTTGTATTCGAAGGCGATTCGATTGAAAGAATAGTCCAATACTGAATACAGTTTCTGGAAAATAAGTACAGGGAATACCAAACTCGACAGTGCAACTCCTATTGGTATCACATCGCCGGTTATTGAGATATTGATTTTGGAATTCTCTACAAATGTCCGCTCCATTTGTGCACATGGCCACATTGGTCATATAGTTAAACTTTGGCTGTAAATCTCTTATGTAAGTAAGTCATTACAATGTAACTGCTCTTCACGAAAAAGTTGAATACCAAAATGTTCATTACTTTGACCAAAAAATTGTTTTCTTCGTCGACTGAATTACTAAGTTAAAAAATACACAAGTGGAAGTAATATATAAATATAATGAATACCATAAGCTATTGTTGACAAAAGTGTAACCGTCACGTCATAGAGCTGATGCTAAACAGTGTTTATTCTGTAATTTTCTAACTATACAAACCATAAAGAATAGATGTGTTGCAAATGCCAAGACATTATTCTCATTAGGCCAAACAAAATAATGGTTTGGTTTCCGGTAACATGTTAGTTTACAAATTAGTTTACAAGTTTGTAACCATGTTCACTTTAAGTGGGGACTGAAGGGAGGCAAATAATTTTATTTTCTGAATTTTTTGAACTGAATTTAACTTGTGATTTCCTATTAATATCATGGTACATGGTAAATACATAACAAATGGAAAGCACCAAATCACGCATTTTAGGCTTTTCCGGTGATCTTTGCACATTTTGGAGAAAACATACGGCACATAAGCCGCATATTGTCATTTCAAATCGTCGAAAACCCTAATGCCTAGCCTAAAGTATTCAGGTAGGTGGTCTGAGTTACAATGCTAGTGGTTTTAACCATGCATGGTTTCATCCACCTGTCAAATACATTTGCACAGAGTTACTTTACCACAGGTTCAACACAAATTCATCCTTTCTTTGCCTTGCGCCTTCCTTTAAATGACTGACAACTAAGTCACAACCCACCTGCTTTGCCAAGAATCCGGATAGTGTAGCGTGTCCAAGAACCTTGCGGACTTTCTCATGCCCTGACCAGCCGATTCACATTAGAAGATTTCTGTAAGGAAGGCCAAAAACATTGATACTCTTCTGCTGAACAAAGCCAATTTGTCGGTATTACAGCAACGGACCTCGATGGCGTAAATTCAACTACTACGAAATTTGCCATGATCCGTGAATATAAAATAAGTGAGATAGTACATACAATGTACTAGTGGTTTAGGGTTGGTATTTTTTCAGTTAGTGGGGTCAGCCCATGTCAAAACTTCAGGTGGCTGTTGCTCGACCACTCCTGAAAATTATTATGCTTGCGCAGTTATTTTGTACATCAATACGAGAAAACAAGAAATCCTGAAAATTTCAGCTCAAAAGCACTTCAAGTTATATAGTTATTGAATTATCACACATTCAATTTCCGATAAATTAAAGGCATTGAAGACTCGCCCCAAACCGCATGCGGCCGTCTGAAAAAGTTAACTTTCTGTTGCTTGCAAGTGACGTTTTGTTCGTTTCGCTATAAAATGCACACAGTAATAACACGTGAAAACCTTTATTGTTATATTTAGATGAACCTGAGATGTCCATCGCTGTATCGTTTGTATACTGTGCTGTGGGTATTGACCGCTGCTGTATGTACTGACTGTACACTATTGTCTAATTACCAACGGTAGCAAGCTGTGTGTGTATTTTCTGGGATCGATGGTGGTATTTAACACTGCTGACACATTTGGGGCTTTGAAGGTCAATAATGATTAGGGAACAGGTGGCAGAAGACCAATTTTCCTTAATAGCCAAAGTGTTTTCTTTTGTGTAAAGAAAATTCGAAGGCCTTTGTCCTTAATATAAAAAAAACTCAAAATTAGTGCAGTTTCCCATAACAATTGAAATGATTGTTGCAATGCCATGTAAATATTGCACAATGTCATGTAATATGATTAGTCTAGCCTCATCAGCCTAACGCAGCTAGGCCACTACCCACTACTGTACAAATACTTCCATTTGATCAATCATTAGGATAATAGTAACAGCACCAAAATGGCTAGCCTCACTAACTGCCAAGCTAGTTTACTTTTGATATATGTAATCATGATTTAAATCAGCTTGATTTGAAATTTTAATGCTGGCAATTGGTTTTTGACCGATGTGAGTCATGCAATTCATATAAATTGACGCACACCACAGTCACTTCATTGACTGACAATTTCTGCCTCACAAGAGTGACGCACATTCATACACTGTGCCAATCACTTGATAAACGACTGGGATGAAATGACGCACACAAGAGTCACCTCGATGACAAACAATTGAGGTGAAGTGAGGCATATGTGAGTCACTTCTAATTTTACATTGACTCAACAATGACGGACCTTGCAGGTGGTATAGGGGGTTGGGGCATGCGATTGACAAACTTGTGCATTACACACGGCAGTGTAATTGTGAATAAAACATGGAACACAGAAAATAACAAACGGCATCTTCAAGTGTCAGGTGACAAACATGTGATGTGTGAGTGAAGAACTATCCCTGTGTATGGTGCAAATGGGAATATGCTATGCTGATACAAATTAAACCATGACAGTACAAATGTACAATAGACAATTTCCTGTAGGTTTTGAAATCAGGAATTAAGGATGCAGTGAAAAATGAAAAGCAACTCAGCTACACCCAGATCAAACCCCGG
Organism: Apostichopus parvimensis; assembly: GCA_000934455.1. Classification (NCBI taxonomy): domain Eukaryota; kingdom Metazoa; phylum Echinodermata; class Holothuroidea; order Aspidochirotida; family Stichopodidae; genus Apostichopus; species Apostichopus parvimensis. The sequence continues at coordinate 52,873 of KN888954.1, read as the reverse complement.
ACATCTCGCTTAACACAGCCAACTGAGCCAAGCGGTGGTCTTGACTCTCAATGGACAAGATACCCTTTACTGAATAGAATTGGACATCCAAGGGAGTTCAGTCAACCCTACAATTGGAAGCCACTTTTCCAAGGAATCTACTAGATATACACTCCAAGCCCGGGCCCTTAATTGACGAATTGAACCCGAATCACGAATTAATGTAGTCAGAATACCTGTGTTATTCACAACAATTCTAGACATATGGCGAATGTATAAGCCATATAAGGATGATTATATTTCAATCTATGAGAAATTATGTTCAAGCCTTAGTGGTGATAAAAAATTTTTTAAATGACAGCCCAACTCACCTGATGGACTACTAGTATATATTCATGAATGGAGTTGTTGAACGGCCACAAAGTCATCTTTGAATGGAAGAACAAATTTCCTGTATAGTTCAGAGATGTTCATGACTGAAACTTGTCCTTCGGGCCGACTCACAACAAAAGTGTTGAACAGTGATGAGTTTAGAGGGCTGGTATAAAATTGTCTTTGTGCGAAATTTTTCAACTACAGCAAGGGTTCCGCGCTCCCTTGAATGCAGAATGTTCCTGATGAAAAAGATGTCTTCATCATTACCAAAACAGCTGTCTCGTCTATGACAAGAAATAAAGAAATTCTCTCCAATACATTGCTTATATTGTGTAAACAAATGGAAACCAGCAGGAAGCGGACCTCCTTGATGCTTTTTTCTTCAACGAACTTTTTTCTTTCACATTCCCCACAAAAAATGTTCTGCTCTTGCTCTCTCAAGCGACGAAAAATTTGTGAGCATTGTATCCTACAAATGCATCGCCATACAACACCGCAAAGTTTTTGACAAAAATTATCAGAAGTTTGCCAATATCATCAAGATGCAAACTGTACAGAGAAGAATTCAGAAGTAAATTGATGGAAACCGAGAGTGCCATATTGTTCTGGTACAGATTTTTCTCCAAATGTTCACGTAATATGTATAAATGAGGAACTGACGAAATTCACTGGCCTTCCATTGCTTAATTTCCAATTAACATCTTGGTTTCCTAAAATATTCTCTCGGCATATAACTCCGAAAACTAGTGAGGCGCTGCGAAATGGAATTAATAACATTCCCTGATAATCGAACATTCAAGGGTCATTCCTTCCACGACAGTAACAATCGTCTCACAACTCCGAGGCACACAAGGTTCATGTATTCAAGAGGAAAGCTTTAAAGTAAATCCAACTTGAGATCACATAAGGGAGATTGTTGGATATGGTGATCTTCATCTGTCATCTCTCTGAAAGAAGAGTCTGTCTTCTTTCCAGCTTAACACTCAGGAAATGTCATTCGATTTTGTCTGTACACTCCACTTTGAGTCCACCTTTCGCATGCACTGTACCCTGTATGGCCTTTGATGCATTTAACGAATGCCCTTGCTGGTGCGTCACATATAACAGAATCTAGAGAAGCTGGGTAATGCTTAAAATTTAATATGATTCCATCAACTTCAACTTTTGACATCTCATCAACAAAATCTGTCAAAAACTCATTGACAGAACCAGATTTCGTTTTACCTGAAAATAAACCCATGACAAAAGGGACACAGTTTGCGATTTCTTTAATCTTCCGAAGAATCGGCCACAGTACAATATTTCAGCTCCTGAAGAGAGGAACCCCATCAGTGTTCATTTGTAATGTTACTGTGTATGAGTGAAAATCCTTGGCGAACTGAGTTAACAATGCCAATATGTATGTTAGGAGCCACCAGCAATATTGTAAATGTGCATCTGTATTGGACTTGGGGTGCTCAGAAGAGATTTGGAATCACTCGGAAGATTCAGATGGGCAAGAATTAAAGTTTTCAGTAATGCCGACAAAGCTGCATGGGAAATATTGAAATTGCATGCCAATGCAGCCAACTGTTCTCTGAAATTGAAGTTTTCAGACTCGCTGTCAGAGCTTGAATCATCAGTATCGCTGGAGCTGAAGCCATCACTTTGAAAATGTATAGTTTCGAAATCATCATTGCAGTCCTCTGGTAATTCAGTATCATCTTCCGAAGAACTAGGGTGTGATAGATTCCTAGTTCTAACATTTCAGTGCCCAGTCGATGCAATTACAATGCAACAAACATTTTCAACCTCCAGGGCACACAAATCTAAACTTTGAGTGTCCAACTATAAAAGACCTGTCTATAACCCCTAAACCCATTGTACCACCAACCCAGGTGGTAATCACACGATCAGTTATCCATTAAAGAAGCCTCACAAATATTTACTAAAAACTTACATTTCAAAAGACCAATTTTCTCATTTTGGCCATACAATTCACAAGTGCATAATTTTCAGATCCATATATGTCAATTATTTATTAGATAATGGCTAATGCAGACACTTTGAAGGCTCCAAAAATTTGCTCTCACTATAGTACAATTTTCAAGAATTTTGGCCATTTTTTGGAAGCTCATTTCTGAGAAATATGTTATCACCTTATTGTTCTTTTAACTTATATTGTCCAGTAGACTGGATAAAAATCAGTACATCTCATTTTGATTGTGGAATGTGGCCCCTTTGAAAATTCTCGAAAAGCATGAAGGAAAAATGTGCAATTTTCAGGGATTAAAGACTCACAGTGATTATTTTAGGATAGTTGATGTTTTATCAGGTGATTGATTGTTGGCTATATACCAAAACCTATTGGTTCCAGAAATGTCATGACAGTCATATATTGAATTTCCGAGTTATGCTCTCCTAAAAATGCTATTTTATTTGGCACATTTGTGGCTTCTTACTGGTCAATACTAGTATACTCAAATTAGTTATATTAAAATTAGAAATGCATTATTCAAGCATTATTAGTATGTCTCAACACTCATTGAATTTGAGGTTCATAGGTGATCCGCCTATCCATATACGGGCCTTCAAAATTGCTCAGTTTGCCAAGTTCGACCATCTTTGATGGCTAAAAAGTTGAAGGACAGATAGTGCAGAAGACCAAATATATTTTGTTACCATACAGTACAAGCTACTGTTTTCTTTCAGTGTAAACAAAATTAATGGGGTCTTTTCCTTCATTTTCCTTTGGAAAATCCTCAAGTTATGTACTTTCCCATAGCAAATGATAGCACGATACCATGTAAGTCATGCAATATGATTTCAAAATGGAAATAAGGAGAAGATGTAGAACTGTTTAAGAAAAATCAAATCATACTTCGACCTGTCACTTTTCAGCAGTCAAAGTTGTTCAATTCTATTACTGACGGACCTGCTTTCAACTGGGTCCTATTGAAATGTTGAAAAGTGCTGGAACTTTTCAATTTATTTACTGTGTAGAACTTCATAGTTATGCCTGTATGAAATACCGTAGCTGTTTATTATATTTAGATTTTGCCTGAAGTAGCTTTGGTCACACTATCGAAAATTGAAAAAATACGCTGCAAAATATGTAAAGGGCATAAATTGAAAAATATATTGATTACAAAACCATGAAAACATGTGCTTATGTTCTAATATGACCAACAGTCCAATACACTGCCAAATTTTAGCTCCCCTGCCCCCTTACTTTTGAAATGATTCATCTCCAAAAATGGCACTTTTTAACAAAAACAATCTGAAATTATTTTAGCAAAATACTAACTACATTTGACTTTATGCACTTGTCAATTGTATCATACACCCCCTATACCCCCGCAAGGTTTGTCATTGATCGATGAAGTCATGCATTTCATGTAAGTTGATATACACCACAGCAACTTTGACAATTTATGTAAATAATGACTCACCATGGAGTCAGTAGAGTGACACACATTGATACAGCGCCAATTCCCAATAAACAATTGGGATGGAAATTCGAATGAGGTACACAAGAGTCACATCAGTGACTGACAATTGTGGTAAATTAAAGTGACGCACATGAGAGTCACTTGTAAATTGCCAATGACTCAACAATGACAGACCTTGCCGGGGGGGGGGGGGGTTTAGCGAGTGGGACAGACAATTGACAACTTCATAATTATCATCATACGACATCATAGAAAACTAGAACAGAACAATGTGAAAATTGTAGCCTAGAGTACTGCAAGCATTGCAGTCAAAAGGTGTATCACCTTTTTTGTAGGTGCTTGACATATATGAGAAAAAATTGAAAGAAAAATTGAACATTCACAAGGATCAGTTGAAAAATATGGTTACTTAATATTGTACATTTTTTAGCCAAAAATTATATTGTAATGTGTAATTTCATTCATTTACAATATTCCTTGCTAATTACTTTGTATGCTTTCCTCTTTGTTTGATGTTAATCACACGTAAGTCTAAAGCCACTATAGCCTTGCCGGGGAGGAAAGGGGGGGGGTGCTTATTCATACAAACTTGGTGGTGGATAGCCGCGGACTGAAAACTCCACTTGAAGTATGACACATTTTTCTTACCTGCAGTACTACACTAGTTAAATTTTACACCAGCAGTATGACATTTAGTTAAATTCGACATCAGCAGTATGACTGTGCTCAACTCGAAGATTTCCCGATCTTGGGTAATTTTCTTCAAACAAGGAGCAAAACCTAGCTGTTGAATAGGGGTAGGACTCGGCTTTTACCACATATTTGCATGTATTGGTATAATAGACACATCTGAGTATAGGACTAAAAGAAACCGGAATCAAACTTTTATTTTTACAACCATAAACGTAGACAATGATGGGGTAAGTTTTCTTTCATATTTCATTTCTTCAGAGGAGATGAGGCCATCCTAAAATTATTGTTGGTTTGGAGTAACCCAGTTGGTTGAAAAAGTTTGGCTAGGTAGGAAAAAAAATTTTGCTTTAACGAAACTTCCAAATTGTGTATGCTGTTTACACACTGTAAAATGGTATTTTTGAAATTGCCTAAAATTTTTTGGAGTAGCTATGATTTTTTTGGCAAGGTAGGGTTACTCCAACTAACAATTTCTTAAGGCTGGCCTGATCGAGTGAGGAAAATATGGACAGCTGTAACAAAAGTATTGTTTAAAAAATACACCAGCAGTACAAAAATAACCGATTGTAACTCATGAGGCTTTTTTGAGGACCTGCATTACGATTGTTTATATATATAAAATGTGCTATAACATTCCAAGCTAAAACTGGTATCGAAT
>KN888954.1:17271-47644 GCA_000934455.1 Apostichopus parvimensis | reverse complement strand
GGGTTGGGACAAGGCATAAATTCGTGTACAGAAATTTCTATGAAAAAAATTATTTTGAACAACCTTCTGTGACCGAATTGAAACAACATGGGTGGACTCGTACAACATATTTATTGTATTAATATATCAACTGAAAGTTTTTTCCCAACTTACGAGTAGTTTAAGAACAGACTCGTTTTAATTACAGTATGAAAGCTTGTTACACAACATTGACTGACACATACTGTATATATTCTAAAAAGCAAGCCCTCCCTGGTCTGCGGGTGGTACTAATCGTGGCTCGCAGATCGCATTTTTCTCGTAACTTTTAGGTAACTTCAATCTTTCAAAACGATTACAATATTCAGCATCACAGATTGTGGGAGAAAAGCCTACTTTATATACAGGGAGGACTGAAAAACAACTGGATTACCTAATGCGTTAACTATCCATACTGAGAGGTATATCGGCGGCACTTAAAAGGAGGGGATTATAAAAGTAACTAAACGCGCTAAAATGAAGGAAAGTTGGGAAACGTATAGACTTTAAATGGAGAGAAAGGGATAAAAGTTGTAAAAGAGGGGGGGGGGGCATTATTATTAATATTATTGCTATTATTATCCCTATTGTTATTCTTATCATTATAATTTTTATTATAATTAATACATAAATAAACGGGAGTGTTTTACCTTGTTAAGCTCATTTTTGTAAAACACTTCCATTCATAACATAAATATTAAGAGTTACTTTTGCGCTATTGCCATCACGAATTAATGTCATACTTCATGTAAATATGTATTTTGTAAATATATCAAAAGATGTTGTGAAGAAACAAATAAATGAAATGTGACATAGCAGTGACAAATTGATTCCAAGTTTATATATATATTTTTTTTAGTATGTTGTCCCTATTTTGTAACTGTATGTTAAACCCTGCCTAATTCAGTTTTGAAAAACAATGTTTAAATAATTTCAATCAAAGCAACAGGTAATTAAATTTCAAAGAAATACATTAATACTTGTTATTAATTTGTCACTATGACATCACAGAATTGAATACGGGACTTTATAGTTTCAGTGACCTCGAGGTCATTCTAGTACAGGTTTGCTTCCGGTACCCTGCGATACACAATAAACATATGGGACTGATCCTCAAAGGTCCGTCTCCTTACAAAAATTACATCTCATTGGGAAGAAGAGTAAAATAAAATTTGCTTTTTGGAATTAAGTTAACTACCATTTCATTGGGCAATGATTAGGTATGTCATTTTCTTTCAACATTTAGTCAAAAGTAATAAAAACTGATGAGAACAAGCAATTCCTTGGCGGATGCTGACATTAGGGACAAATCACACAATGCACACAACTGTTAACATACAATTGGATAAGCATGATGATATCACAAATCCCACAGTGCACACACATGCTAACAGATCATTGGACAAGCATGATGAAGCCTGTGGCTTGGAAAAAGACGGCAAAACGGGAAGCTCATTGCCGGGAAATCTTGATAACTCGTGGGAAATCTCACACGCAGGAAAAAAAAAAGGTTGAAAAAAGGTAAGAGAAAGAGCCAACGAGGAAATAAAAAACCCATAATGAAAAATCATAAAAACTTACTACTGTCTGGGTGTCTTTATTTCTCACTTGAAACATCCCAAAATAGCATCATAATTATTTAATACACTCAAAGGCATCGCCGCCGCCAGCCCGCTGCATCTCTCAAGGCGTTGGAAAACCTTGTTCAATTTCCCGCGAACATTCTGCCGGTGTTCGCTCAGCGAACACGCCGAGCACGCGTAGCGTACGAGCATAATGGCGTGGGGTCCAGGGGCCCGCCTAAGAGCCCTTGACCTTGGTGGGGTGAAGGGTTGGAACCCCTTGTGGGGGTCCAGGGGGCGAAGGTCCTCGGAAAATGTTGGTATTTTTGCGTGTCTGGCGATAAAAAAATCGCAGTTCAGGATGCAAATACTGACAACTTTTTTTATTTAAATTCTCACGAAACTGATGAAAATTTAAAAATGACAAGTTTGAGTAGCTATATTATGTTATAAAATGAAAACAGACTTAATCGGTCTTACAATCTTTCAAAAGTTTAACTTACAAAACTTCCGATATTATGAAACAAACAACGTTAGGCAAAGCCCCGTTTCTAGACTGCCTAACAACGAATAACGTGCACTATACGTGCATCAGTTTACAACTACAGTACGGTTTAACCCTACTTAAATACTACGGGGCTACATGTGCTGCGAATTTTCCCAGGTAGGGGAAGAAGAGGCAAAAAGTCACAGGGGCAGGTTGTCACAGGGTCTCCATGCCCGGAACCGAAAGGAGAGAATGCGAGCGGATGGGTGTTTAATACTACCACGCACCCTCACACTCTTACAAGACGTTCAAGACATACCACGTTTCTCTACTTTTTCTACAGTCAAACTACGTGGTTCTTTTACCTCGAAAACACCTTTTCGACAAGTGACAGAAAAAGGTATGTATGATTGATCTTTTGCACTGTCTGCGTGCAATATTCACCATGGGGTCGTTACAAGAGACTGTTTAATTATGGCGGAAGCCAGATCACCATGGTTCAGAGGTTTCGCGGAACGGGTCTTCTCATTGAAAAAAATCCATGGTGGGGCAATTTGTCACAATTTAGTGACAACCTGCCCAATACTATTTTGTACACGATGAAGCTATTGCTCGAAATTGTCACAACTTGCCCCATAAATATAAATAGTAGAGAACTAAGTAAATCATCATTCAGATAATAATGGACTTGATTGTATGATGTTAATACAAAACATGGGTCATTCTTATATTAAATTTTGGGTGAAAATAATAATGCTAGGCTGGTATAAGCCAACTTATTCCGAATCGTACACAAATTATTGCAAACCATTCAAACAGGCCTTTCAGTAAGTTATGGATTTGTTTGTCCTTGTAGACCTGTAATGTTTTGATTAGTATACTAAAAGTAAATACTGCCCTCTGTTATATATAATAAATAATGTTCATGCATCACGTATAAGACACAGATATGTTGTCAACAAAGAAGACAGAATAAAATCCATCGTTATCATAAACATCGTTTGTCTATCTACTATCTTGAAACATCACATCTTCTGGCGACGAGTTTAGGATACATTTTTCAACATGGCAATGATCGGAAAAATCGAGGATTTTTCCGGAGAATCATCAGAATGGCATTCGTACCTAGAACGTTTCGAGGCCTATGTTAACGTAAACGAGATAGCCGATAACAAGCAAGTATCAGCGTTCGTTACTGTAATTGGGCAATCAACGTACCAGTTACTGAAGAACTTGTGTGAGCCTAACAAGCCATTAAACCTAACCTACGCACAGCTTAAACAGAAATTAACTGATTACTTCACGCCTAAGCCTCTGATAAGAGCAGAGCGTTTCCGTTTTCATAAAAGAGATCAGCGATCCGATGAGACAATCGCTGCATATCTTGTCGAACTTCGGAAATTAGCGTCAACGTGTGAATTTGGAAGTAATCTAACGGAGAGCCTACGAGATCGTCTTGTATGTGGTCTCGTTAACCCGCAAATCCAGAAGCGATTATTATCGGAAGACGGTCTTACGCTTGACAAAGCTGTTCAATTAGCGTTAGCGATGGACACAGCGATGAGCGATACAGCTCAGCTTCAAAAAGAGAAACACGACGAAACAACACATGCCATTTATAGGGCCAACAAAAACAGTCCAAATAGTAAGTTTTCAAATAAACCTAGGCCCAACAGAAATCAGCAGACTAGGGGTGATAGGCCTAACACTAAGTGCCATAACTGTGGAGGAGTCTATCCCCACACCGGTGAGTGTCCGGCGAAGGGCAAGGACTGCTACAAATGTGGTAAAGCAAACCACTATGCAAAATACTGTAGGGGTAAGCCAAGTGATAACAGAGTTAAGCAGATCAGTGAAGAGGCAAGTGACTATGTATTTGCGACAAACGCCCCAAAACTTGAATCTCTACCGTCTTGCCGAGTGGAGATTGCAGGAACTAAAATAAACATGGGGATTGACTCACAAGCAAGTGTCAATGTCCTAGATAAGCTCGCTTTTCAAAAACTGAAAAACGAATCCGGGGCACCGGACAATTGCCTCAAGCCATGTGCGTCTAGTCTCTTTGCGTATAACTCGCAGACACCACTCCCAACTCTTGGAGAAATTCGAGCGAAAGTGACAACAGAGAAAGGGAAGACAGTCGAAACACGTTTCTGTGTCGTAGATGGGTTTGGTGGAAATATTCTGTGTTATCAAACAAGCATTGATTTAGGACTACTGTACATTGCGAACAGCATTGAATCAGACATGTTTTCTCGATACCCTGAATTATTCAACGGAATTGGGAAAATAAACACAGAGACAATTAAGCTACATATAGACACAAACGTGGAACCAAAAACTCTAAAGCTACGAACAATTCCTTTTCACGTCCGCAAGGATGTCGATGAGGAAATTCAACGTCTTCTAGATGAGGATGTCATTGAGCGAGTGCAGGGTCCAACACCCTGGGTATCGCCGATTGTGACACCACCAAAGAAAAATGGTGGTGTGCGCATTTGTGTGGATATGAGAGAAGCAAACAAAGCCATTGAGCGCGAGAGATTCCCTAATGCCTACCGTTCATGAACTGATAAGTGCTTTGAACGGTGCCACCGTGTGCAGTACGTTGGACCTAAGCGCAGGATATCACTAGTTTGAGCTCGACGAAGAAAGTAGGTACATCACAACATTCACAACACACGAAGGTTTTTACAGGTACAAGCGCCTAATGTTCGGTGTTAACGCAGCGAGTGAGAAATTCCAGAAAGCGGTCAGTCAAATGCTAACAGGAATACCCGGAGTAATAAACATTTCGGACGATATCATTGTGTATGGACAATCAAAGCAGGAACACAATGAAAACCTGCACAGAGTACTTCAGCGCTTGGCCGAGTGTGGGGCATGCCTGAATCGCGAGAAATGCAAAACAGCGCAGCCAGAGGTTCTTTATTTCGGACACATATTTGCTGCTGAAGCAATCAGCCCTGAGCCAGTCAAAATTAACGACATAAAAACCACGGAAGTCCCAATAGATGCAAGCGCAGTGCGCTCGTTCCTCGGGTTAACGCAATATGTATCAAGGTTCATACCCAACTACGCGTCGATCACCGTTCCCCTACGCGAGCTAACCAAGAAGGATTTCAAGTTTGAATGGTCCGATGAGTGCAATCAGGCATTTGAACAGTTGAAACGTACTTTGACAAATGAAACAACCGTAACATACTTCGACAGCTCCAAACCATCTGTGGTGATCGTTGACGCAAGCCCGTGTGGCGTTTCAGCTATGCTGTGTCAAGAAAACAAGGTTGTCGCTTATGCCAGTCGCGCAATGTCTGCAGCAGAGTCTCGCTACGCGCAGATAGAGCGAGAAGCTCTCGCGATCAAGTTCGGAGTAGAACGGTTCAGAGTTTACCTGTATGGCAGCCATTTCGAGGTACACACTGACCACAAGCCTCTACTTCCCATTTTCATTAACCATGGCGCTAAGAGTAACGCGAGAATAGAACTGTGGCTATTGCAACTTCAGCAGTATGACTTCGAAGTCAAGCACATACCGGACAGAGATAATCCAGCTGACTATATGTCGCGGTACCACTCGCATCCTAAAAGTCACAACGCCATGATAGAGGATTACGTTAACTACGTTTGCAATAACGCTGTACCGAAAGCAATGAAATTTGAGGTTGTTCAAAGCGAATCTAAGCAAGACAGCGAAATCCAAGCACTGTGCAGTGCTCTCGAATCAGGTGATTGGAGTGACGAAAATGTTCGTGATTACACACACATGAAAAATGAGTTCTCTGTAGTTGACGGTGTTGTCCTGAGAGACACGCGGATAGTCTTGCCAAAATCACTTCGCGAACAAGCCGTTGACTTACACACGCGTCGCACCAAGGAATCGTCAAAACAAAGAAACTTCTACGAGAAAAAGTTTGGTTCCCTGGTATTGATAGATCTGTTGAACACAAAGTAAAAGGCTGTCTAACATGCCAAATCGTGACCCCATCTCCTAACCCACCTGAGCCTTTGCGAATGACAGAACTCCACAGCACCCCATGGGAGTCGGTCTCCATGGATTTCAAAGGGCCATTCGCGGGAGGAGAATACATAATGGTAGTTATCGATGATTACAGCCGTTATCCAGAAGCTATATTAATACCATCACTACAAGCGAAAACTGTGATCCCTGAATTAGACAAAATATTTTCGCGACACGGAATTCAAAAGGTGGTACGTACCGACAATGGGCCACCTATGAACTCAGAGGACTTTGCCAAGTTTGTAAACTATCTTGGTTTCACTCATAGGAAGTGCACCTCGCTGTGGCCCCGTGCCAATGGTGAAGCCGAGCGTTTCATCCGCACGCTTGTCAAGTCTATTCGAGCGTCTGTACAGCAAAAGAAAAACTGGAAGCAAGAACTTTGTAAGTTTCTGCGCCAATACAGAGCTACACCACACAGCACTACGAATGTATCCCCGTTCGATTTCCTGTATGGGAGAAAAATGTCCATCATGCTCCCAGACGCAAAACGCGAGCTACGCGACTTCGTCGGTCTTCGCGGACGCGCTGCTCAGATGAAGTGGAAAATGAAAGCGAATGCCGACAAATCTCTTCATGCACGCGAGTCCAACATAGCTATCGGTGATACAGTCCTTGTGAAACAGAAAAAGCGGAACATGTTGTCTACCCCCTATGATCCTAACCCGATGACAGTAACGAAACGCAAGGGAAATTGCGTAACCGCGGAGGGGGAAATGGGTCGGTAATCACACGGAATTCTTCATTCTTCAAACGCTTCGAAGGAGAACCTAGCGAACCTGAGCAACCACCGGAGGAGATCACAGAGGAGGAAAGTGCTGAAAACGACGAGTTAAGACGTTCTCAGCGTAGTACGAAACCGCCAATGAGATTAATATCGGAAATATAAACTGTAACTTTCTAAACACACAACCACATTAAAGTATTGTATGTTTGTAAAATAAGTAAAGTCAGATACATCTTGAGCATCATCTTTTCTTTTATTATCACCTGCATTATTTTCATGTTTTACCATAATAGGAACAAAAATGTTATTGTTTCTTATTTCACAAGACATGAAGTATCGATATTAACACTCAAAGAGGATTGTTTCATTTTAACTAAAAGGGGAGGGATGTAATGTTTTGATTAGTATACTAAAAGTAAATACTGCCCTCTGCTATATATAATAAATAATGTTCATGCATCACGTATAAGACACAGATAGGTTGTCAACAAAGAAGACAAAATAAAATCCATCGTTATCATAAACATCGTTTGTCTATCTACTATCTTGAAACATCACAAGACCCAGTTCTTTTATGATACCTGGTGTAAGGAAAGTAAAGAAGGGAATTTCTGTTCTGAGGGGGTCCTGTTTCATTTTTGCTGATGACCCGGGTCTCTGCTTTGAAGCTCTGAATTAAATAATGATCAAATTGTCTCCACAGATGGTTCGGGAGTATCAGCGTAAAACGGAGAGAGGGACCTTCAACAAAGAGGCGATGACAGCAGCGGTTAAAGCCCATGAAGGTGGTTTCAGTTTGCGTAAAGCGGCTGACCAGAATGGGGTGAACTATCGCACCATGGCAAGATATATCCCGATTTTCAAGAAAAATCAGGCCAGCCTAGATGGTGTGACGTTGGGATATAAATCAAGGAGGAAAGTCCTAACTGAAGCTGTTGAGCTAGACATGGTCCACGGCAAACGGCATCCGAGCCTTTCTATTAGGAAACCAGAGGCCACTTCAGTTCAGAGGATGATTAACTTCAATCCTCATAATGTGTCAATTTTTTTTGATAACTTAGAGAAAGTGTTGGAGAGGTTTGGTGGATTTTCTGCTGATCAGATCTGGAATCTCGACGAAACGGGAGTGACCACGGTTCAAAAACCTGTGAAGATCCTGGCGCAGAAGGGTGCAAAGCAAGTCGCATCTACAGTGTCCCAGGAGAGAGAACCCTGGTAATGATGTGCTGTGCCGTCAATGCTCTTGGCAATCACATACCACCATTCTTCTTGTTTCCCAGGAAGAAAACCCAGGAGCATTGGCTTCTAACAGCACCTCCCGGAAGTGACGCATCAGGGTCGAGCTCAGCCACATGGTGGATGACGGACGAGGTGTTCCTCAAATATCTCGGTCACTTCACTAAATACGCAAAGCCCACATCAGACAAACCGATCCTTCTTCTTCTTGACAATCATTCCCACATCTCTCTTGAAGCAATATGATTTGCTAAGGAGAACAACATCGTCATGCTGAGTTTCCCTCCTCATTGTTCCCATGAGCTACAGCCCCTTGACAAGTCCGTATACGGTCCTTTCAAGTCCTACATCAACCAAGCAAGTGACAACTGGATGCGTCAACCAGAGAATGTCGAGAAAGCTATGTCAATTCACACTATCCCGCAGCTCATTTCCTACGCTTTCCCAAAGGCCATGACACCAGAAAATATCACAGCAGGATTCAGAGCCACCGGCATTTACCCTTTCGATAGGAATATCTTCCCTCCCCATAAGTTCATCTCCTGCTACTCATCAGACCGTCCACCGCCATCTGCAGGAACACATGGAATTGGCGAGGAAACCACAAAGTCACAAGTTCCAGATCACGGCTCAACGAATGATGCTCCAGGACCGTCAGGCGTCAACATGGGTAAGAATGCACCCATCGATGTCAATGCCAATTCTCCATCCGATATCGAAGAGTCATCATCTGGCAGTTCCCGAAGGAGTTCTATTCCAGGGACCCCTTTAAGTGCTGAAGATGTTCGACCATTTGGTGTACGCCAGGCAAGAAAGGAGTCGGCTCCAAAGAGAAAGAAAGGGAAGTCACAGATATTCACCGATACCCCAGTGAAGAGACAAATAGAAATTGAGGCTAGATCAAGCAAGACCAGGAAGAAGATCTTTGGTGGAGCTGTGCCAAAAACGATGGCAAAGAAGCAGAACGATGCTCTAAAAAAGAAGTCTAAAACGCAGGAAGGAGATGGCTCTGGCCCTATCACAGAAGATTGGTTGTGTCTCTATTGCGATGAGGCATATTCAGCATCACCGCCAGGGGAAAACTGGGTTATGTGTGTGGCCTGCAAAGACTGGGCACATGAAGCTTGCGCTGGAACGGAGTCAAACGAAGACTTCACCTGTGAATTTTGTCGCTAATTATATGGACTGTGATTGGCAACTGAAGTTCTAAGTTTGATTTTTACATGTTATAATATGTATTCCTTTAGAACAATTCACTTTTATTCTTGAAAACTCATTATGTTTTGTTATTAAATAACACTTAGTAACTTGTGACAAATTGCCTCATCACCGGGGCAACTTCTCACACTGACATTGGACAGAAAATGTGAATTAACACTTTTTAGCTGATTAATTTTTCCATGATTAAGATGAACACTGTTAGGTCATAACATAAGCTACATTTCAAGGTATGAATCAAGTGTTTTCTGCGTTTTCGTTCTACGGCAATAAAAGCAAAATTGTCACTTCTTGCCTCGCCTTCCCCTACCTTGCCAAACAACTGTGAGCTCTTTCCCTGTCTAACACCTCTTGGTTAACATTTTTGGCATTTTTCCAAGGACGTTTCATGGCGTACACGAGGCACAGCCCATACCATACACGCATAGCACGATATCAAGGCCCCTATATAGCTATGGCCATCTTTATGAAAGTAAACCTGGTAATAACTTATGTTCTAGGCCACTTGGCATGATTAAGTAAATGGTAAATATTTTTTCCATGTTCTTGTAGAAAACGTCAACTCCGGAAAATACAATTAGTTGTGTTTTTGTAGTTACGTGAGATCCGTAACCGACAAGGTGGTTAGGCTATTTGCATTGCACTTAACTATGGTAGGGTATTATTTTTTCCGTATTTTTGGAAATTATAGAAAATACTTTCTTTTTTCCCCGCTTAACACCAGATGTTGTCTTACGGTTTACTAATAAATGGGTGTACTAGAGCCTTGTTTACATGACATTAGTTGCATTTAGCACGATATTGTGATGTGATGTTACATAACTTTATGTAAAACTGTTACGTGTACATGTTATGCGAGTAGACCAATCAGAAGTGTCCAACCAGTGATATATAAGCAGTACACGAGGCGTGTGCCTCCACTTCACTTTCCTACTTTCTGTCTCTAAGTTGTGTATCCGTGCTCGTTATATTTCTGTTATTTATTGTAAATATATATACGTTGAAGTCAGAGACTTGTTATGTTCTTCTTTGATATGTCCACGCAAGTCAGAAACATTACAGATATGCCAGTTTCGCGTGAATTTTTGTAAGTGTTTTGCTCGATCTTTCGTCAAAATTTGAAAGGTGTACCAACTTACTTTTCGTACACAATTGGTAATTTCTCTACTGATTTTCAGAGTTTTTATCTCCATACAGTCCAGTTAATACGTTGTGCATTGAGTTTAAACTTCTCGCGAATGCAAGAAAACGATGCGGGGATTTCCAGCAGACAAATGTTTTCTTTGCGGGATTACTGAGTCAGTTGAAGGGAATCCCGCACCTAAAATTCATACGACAGAAAACGTTTACTAACAAACATACAATATAAATTAACAAAATGTGGAATGACAATATTGTTCAAAACATTTCCCGCGAGGCTGATTTATTACAGCAACCTTCCCGCGTTGTGCCGTGGGTGTCAGATTGACATTGCCCTTGTGAGTGGTTTGGGGACACATGATTACTAGTAATATTGTGACTAAAATTGCGAGCACGCTCTCTAAACATTTTTCTTTTGTTACTGAAACTTTTCTTCTGAAATTTGGCCTATTGTTTTTACATATGTACTTTTTTTTCCTTCTTTTGTATTATTTTTCGTGCGGTTTTTTTGGGGCAAAGTTTTTTCCCAGATTTTTTTTATCCAGCCATGCTGTATTTCCCGCGAGCATCGCTCATTTCCCGCGAATCGGATTACGAAATAGAAATACACAACATTCGATCTCTTAAGTCCAGTTTCACTTGGTGTAACGTGGGTGAAAAACATCATGGCCAGGGGATGACAGCTGATATCGCTGCTGTCTGTTCAGAGTGTTCAATCGACAACGACCAGCTGGCGGGTTTCGGATTCATAACGGAACTATACGCTCATTTGCTCAACGCAAGTCGCGTGTCGCCTCTTCAGCACGTAAAATACCATTTTGTAACTACGATTTTATCACTAAATTTGGGATATCTTCGGATACCTAATACCCACCGTCACAGTTTGTCCACCATTATAAGAAGAATTTTGTCCTCTTTCATATGATATGGATTCACTTCCAGGAATATTTGAGCAAAGGGTGGCGTTTTTTAATTAAAAAATACCATATGGGTTGCATTCTCTATGGGAAATCGATAAAATATCACAATTTTCTTCCCGAGGACACAGTAAAATTGCGACCATTCGAAGACTCCGTAGGCTACAGACCCAGTTTCAGCAGATTGTGAAAGGATTTTTCTTGTCTAACTGTTTATGTAAGACTCATTCTGATTGGTTCAGTGGAACCGGTGGGCATTTTTGGATCCAATGAACGAAGCCCTCTGAAAAATACACCGCTCTGCCATACCCACTACACAACATTTTACGAACCAACCTGCTTCACGTTATGGCGTCATTTTCCTGTCAAGAATTATCGATGATAACCACGAAGATACGGCTAGATATTCTGGTATGTGTTGTTGGGAAGTTTATCTTTAATTGTTTCCACAGACTCGATAAATTTCATGGTACATGAAAAAAAAAACATGGTTTCTTTTGGTAGTACTGAAATTCACTACCTAGCCTTGGGAGATTCCACTTCTGATTGGGAAACACTTGCACTGCAGTCTGCACACAGTACCACTAACAGCATAGCCTAACGTGTTAGACATACGTGGGTCAACGATGTTGTTAAACGTTAGGATACGCACGTACTCGGTACTGTATCAAATTGGTAGGCCAAGTTAATACTTCTAGTACTACTAGGCCTAGGCAGTCGGCTCAGTCCCAGTACTTGGAAGAATAAAATAATTTAGTACTGCCTCATTTTGAACAATTTACTGGGCCAACCACGACTGAAAATTATTGTACTGTAGCCGCAGAGTGTTTTAGAGTGCCGCAGAATGATTTATTTTCTTTTTAGGCCTAGGCCTACTTTACTTCTGCTGAAAGGCAGTTAGCCTACGCTGGCAGCTGATCATAACGTAAACACAAGAGCCGTCTCGGGGAAATTGCTGAATACCCCACAACTGCCCTCTTAAATGCACAATCACACATAGGCCAGTTAGGCCTAGGGTGCGTTTCTGTCAACTGTTACTATAAATGGGCCTAGGCTAGGCCTACTAGTGTTACATATTTTTTCACGCTGTCTCTAACGGGAAAACCTGCGCGTGTGTTAGTGTTCGTGAACTTGTTATTCGCGTGTTCTTTTCCGCGCATAGTATTGGCCCGTACAATATGGACAATGGCTGCACGTTCCGGCAAGAACATTGCGTGCTCAGAATAGTGAGCGTGGCTTCATCCCTGGGACCGTTAGCTCTGTTAGATGATCACGATATCTGATAGCCAATCAGATTTCTTTATTGGATGAAAATGACGTAATTGTCGATGAAAAACTAACACTAACAGTTGACAAAAACTGTTTCTAGGCCACATTTTCCATTTTGGTTCAAAACGGTTGCTTGAATTGCTATTTTTAATGTTGTAGTTCCTATTTTAGCGGCGTATATACTTGCAGTAGTGATGTGTTAGGGTTTGAGACGGGCGTATTCATGTTTTCCTGTTTTCAATCACAAGTACACAATTTCTCATTTAGCTCTATCTTGTCTGAACTTACGTGCTACGACGGGTACGGTACATGTACCTGAGAGCGTGGTAGCCTGATTGGTTAGGCGTCGATCTCGTATTCCAGTGGTTGTGGATTCGAGTCCACGTTGTACCCTTGAGCAAGGTGCTTTATCTCGATTGCTTCACTCCACCCAGGTGTGCATGGGTACCCTGCGAGATAACTTGTATAGTGTTGCGCTGTATGTGGCTGCACCTATGGATGTCCCCCAGGGGACACGATGAAGTGGCATAACTATTCAGTGTGCCAGGTGCGAACAGCAAGTGATGTGCGCTATACAATGTGGGTGTGAAAAGTTACAAATGAGCAGGGGTAATGACTGTGAATCGCTTTGAGATGTGGCCGCCACATATAAGGCGCTTTAAAACCCAAATCATTATCATTATTACCTTTCAGCCACGCCAACCTTTGTAGCTCACTTCTTTCCGGGCAGTAGGCCCCTGGTGCATACCATTTTACCAATTTTATTGGTGTACATTTCTATTTGCAAAAGAAGTCAAAGAGGTCTTACTTTCCTGTACAGGTGACAATTGACTGTCATTATTTTTAATAATCAGACGTGTGGTTTTCAGTTACCTCGGGCCTAGTCCTTTTATAATTTTTTTTATTGTGGGAAAACAAACTACATGTTTATGGCAGATCTCCATTGGAAAAGTCACTTTAGTAGCTTAGGTGCTTGGCTAACTTATAGCGATTGAAACCTAAGAAGCTTTGTTTGTCAATTCCCATTTCAGATCTGGGCTAACCATGAATTCTTGTCGAGGATTGCGGAATAAAGAGCGAGTTGACTATGCTGCACTTGCCAGTGGTCCTGGGTTACTGAAGCCACCACGTCTTTCCAGAGAATGTTGGTCAACCAGGAAACTCTATCAACTGGAAGTTCTGGACCACAAGCTTCAAGATGGAGAATCATATGTGAAGGTACATTACATGGGATGGTCTGCAATATATGATGAGTGGCGGACCACATCAGATATTATCGATATTCCACCACATCTAATCGCCTCCACACCTGAAAGTGAAACCAGGTTCAAGTTTGAACTGCGAACTGCAATCAAGGAATCCCTCACCTGCAGCAGGAAGTGTGACTCTATGGTTGAACTGAGCATACCCCTGCCCAGAGGCACATTCCAAGTTATCAGTGATTGTGGCATTCCAGTCCTGGGAAAGACTGGTAAGTGGACTGTAAAACATCTGACAGATTGGAACAGGGCAATTGGTGATGATTGGTACTTTCGCATTGCTAACAGATTTGGGGATTTCTGCTACGTGAGAAATGGATCCTTGGTATTCTGGTTAACTGAAAAACCACCTCTTCAAGAGTTTGTTCGAAGCAACGGCACTCTCACTGCCAACTACGCTCACCGAGGTTTCGCAGTGAAGGTACGCTTCGTTAAAGGACTGGGTAATAAGTTAGATTTAGTAACCTTTGCCATCCTGTGACTGACAGTTTGACAACTCAGCAACATGGCACAAATCGCAGGGTCAAATGTCTTAGCCAATTTGGCAATTGGTTTCCTCCTACTACTTACATGTACATTTGATGTCACCATAGCGACTCCTTGTGAAGGATATGACCATACAATTGATATACCAATCAACAATTATTTACTCTACCAACTGGGTATATCTCAACCTGGGAATGTCATCGACCAGAACAATGTGCAGTCTATATTGGAGAAGACATTCACCACACACAAAGTGGATGCCACTAAAGTAGAGCTGAGTAGTGTTGTGAGCACCGTTGTTCAAAAACTGAAGAACATGTTGTTTAGGTACAGGAAGAGCAAGGGCGGACGCTCAAAGAAGAAACTAGTGGAGTCCTGGAAAACCTCCAATTACACAATTAAAGTCAAGTACAAGACTGACTCGCCAACAAAACGCAAGCTCGAGGAAGTAGTGGAAAAGGAGAGGAAGAAACAGAAGAAGTCGGTTGAAAAGGTGAAACAGGCAGAGCGCCAGATAAAAGCCCTTTTGTCTGAGAAACGAGTACTGCAAAGACAGATTGAAATAATCCAAAATCCGCAGAAGCAAGGCAAGAGAGGAAGGGCCAAGAAGAAACTGGAATACTCAAAATCTCACCGGAGGAGACTGGAACTTAACCGAATAAAGGCAGTGAAAGAGAGTATCCAGGCACTGACTAAAGGATACTTTACCGCAATCAGCTTGAGCGTTCACGACAGACAAGGCGATACAGTAACGTTGGAGATATCCGATGCAGGAACACAAAGTCGGAAACGGAGCACCGAGCAGCTGGTCGACAACCTGATTTTCGTACGGGACACACAAAACATCTCACGCAGAGCTTACCACGAGCTGACAATGCACTGCCCGACTCTTCCCAAAGGGTACAAGTTAAATCTTCGCAACAAGAAATAAATTCTTGTTTTCAGATACACGAGCTAACAGAGCATATTGGGGTATGGCAATCGTTTAGAGACACATTGTGTTCTAGGTTGTCTGTGTTACTCTCAAACCCATCAGATAGTAGTCTGATTCTTTGCGATGGTGCTGTAAAGATCAAGGTAACAGGTGATGGTACATGCATAGGCCAAAAAATTCATATCACTAATATTGCATTCAGTATAATAGGTGAACCGTCATGTGCAGGTAGCAGTGGCAGCTATTTATTGGCTATTGTCCGAGTCCCAGAAAAGCAGACTGCTCTTGCAGGAGCCCTCGGTTCTCTGATTACCGAGATAAATGACACGGATTATGTTTGTGTTGACGGGAAGCGTGTGAAAGTGACGTTGTTTCTTGGAGGGGATCTGAAATTTATCAACCAAATGATGGGCATTGACGGATTTAGTGCAAAGCACTGTTGTCTTTGGTGCACTTGTGCAAGTGAGCTTAGGTGGGATGTTGACAAAGCTTGGTGCATGTATGACGTTGAGCGTGGTGCCCGGACGGTTGAGGATATTACAAAACATTCCTCAAGAAAGGGTAAGGAGAGGCTAAATTGCTTTTCTCCACCACTTTTTTCCAGTATACCGGTAAGAAATGTAGTTCCAGACACCCTTCACCTGTTCCTCGGGATAGCTGACCAATTAGTCAACCACCTTCTTGTGGAATTCAAGTCTAGGGATAATCTACGGAAGTGTGGTTCAAACTTTGTGCTATCTAATTTTTGCCATATTCAAAGGTTTCAAGTGTTTGTACAGGGTTTGGGCATTCCGTGGCAGTTCTATGTTGACAAGTCCACAAGGCTCATCTCATCAAGGGACTTTACTGGACCGGAGCACCTGAACATTTTTCAGAATGCCAAGTTGGTTGAGTTCATCCCAGGTCACCCTAAACTTGACAAAATTGTTAAGTTATGGAAAAGCTTCTTGGCATTGATGGAAAGCATTAAGGGGCAGTTAACTGTGTTGGAAGTTGACGTTCATGCTCGTGCTTGGGTAAAACTGTTTACTGAGGTCTACCTAAGTATGGATGTAACGCCATATATGCACATATTAATTAATCATGTACCTGATGCCCTTCGTTTGCATGGCAACATCTCCATTTTCTCTCAGCAAGGACTTGAGAAATAAAACGACAATGTCACAGCATGGTTCTTCAGGTCATCATCTGACATAAAAACCCAAGCATTCCGCCAGGTTATGGAGAAGCAGAACCGAATTCACCAGTTACAAAATTCCTGTAAACGTGTCAACGTTACCATTGTTTGCACAGTCTGTAAAAGCCCTGGTCACAACAGGAGAACATGCCCCATGAGTAGGACAGACTACAATGCATTGTAATCCCAAGGTCAACGGTCATGTAATGTATGTCCTATAAAATGCAGTGGTTTGTTTCTGTATAGGCATCTCGTACAGTGCATTGAGTAGAGGTTGAAGCGTATGGGGGAGGAGGGTGGGGGAGTCAAGTTGGGGGAGATTTTCCATTTGCATAAAAAATTGTTGCCTAACATGGCAGTGGAATAGTCAGTGTCAGATGCAAGTCCAAGCAGCGACAGTTGCATACATGTCCATTTAATCATTCATTGTGGTTGTAATGAAATACTTATTTCATGAATAGGTGGGGAGGGGGGTGGTTAGTTATACATTTGGTTTTGTTATAGGATCTTTACTGCACTGCACATGCAAAATTCAGTTGCACGGTTCTACACCCCAGGTTAGTAATGAAATAGCTTTATTATGTGCCAAAATGTTGGAAAGCGGGGGGGGGGGGGCTAATATACTGCATATAAGTTGCAGCATGAACCCCACACTGTAAATGGTATACTACTTAAACTAAAAAACTTTCATAAAGTGGATGAATATTGTTTTATCCTGAAGTGGTCAAGTGCTTGTCTTGATACTATATCCTGTATAATGATGTCCATATTTACCATTTGAAGACAATCCTGCCAATGAATCCCTGTTATTGTGTTATTAATAAAACATTTAAAAACTCATTATTCTTCTGGTATACCTATTTCTCATTGGCCCCCCGGTTCCGCCACCTCTAGATAAATCCTGTTGCTTTTGGTATTATACAATGTATCCCACTGTCCCAACATCTCTATATTCTGATGTCTCCCACCCCCCTCCCCGGATTGCCACCCACATGCAATTGCTGTAAAACCCCTCGTTAAGTCTAATCACGAGCTAATATTATTAGCATCAAATGATTAATTCCCCTGTCTCCAGGCTACCAGTACCATGAATCAACCAAGTCGAGTTGCAGCATAGGTCTAGTCTACTTGTGCGTATCACCTCACTCCGATCATACAGGCTAGGCTAGTCTTAGGATATCGTAGACCGCCTAGCTTTTTTTCGCGCAACTGCTCCCTGTGTAACCTTGCATGAGCCTAACGTTCGTTTGTAACAAAAATTACGAGACCCGTATTTGACGAAAAAATTATTAAGTAACTCGAATTACACAAAGTGTTAGTTTCATTACAAATCACTTATAAGCTATAAGGTGCGATAATGAGTAATGGCTTGGGGAAACGGCAAATAAAAACATCATTTCTTTTCAACACCCTCTACGTGTAATGGAGTCGCCCATTTCGTGACAGAGCAGGACTGTGTGGGAATGCGCGTTCCCCATAGCGAACGTTCCGTTATGTGATGGCCAGTATTTCCATGTAGGTGTTCATACCAAATTAAACAAAACCAAAAAAATTGGATGAGAACGTCGGCTTTACATGGGACCCGGCTCACCTTCTTCAACTCGCAGATAAGGACACCAGAAAAGAATGTGCATGGATCGACGAAACCTGTAACAGTATTTCAGCCATTTTCTCCAAATTCTCCTTCGGCAAAACTTTTGAACAGGCCATAGACAAGGCCAGAGCTCGTCTCAAGGCGCACCACTATGGTTTAGCGAGACCAGATTCGCTGCATATGCCGACGTTTTAAAAAAACTAAATTCATTGAGAACTATCATGTACATCGTCAGGTTCTTGAAAAAGTAGCAGAGGGTGACGATCAGCGGGCACCGGATGCATGTGATCTTTTCCGTAGGATAAGGGACATAGGCTTTGTGGTCAAAATGCTATTATGTTGCGACTTTTACAGCATCAAGGGGAAACTCAGTAAAACATTGCAACAAGTCAACGTCCCAATCTGGTCGACATTAAATGCAGTTGAAGAGTTCCTTCAAGCCTTGCAGGACTTCATCCATAAAGGAAAAGATGCAATTCTCACGTAACGAATGTATGAAGCAGATCTGCAAAAATGCATTTTCAAAACTCATCCAGTCCTTCTCTCTGATGTTAGAATAAATATGCCATTACGACAAACTAGGTACCGTGGTACAGATGATCAGCACGAAGAACCTAATCTAGAAACCAAATTAGATCATCTCCTGCAAAACACCGCATCTTTAGCAGATCACATGACCACAAACATGAATACCCGCTTCACTCCCGAGTTCATTGCCGAAATTAAGGAGAAAGAGAAGGCAGCCTCCCTATGGTCTATTCTGTTACGGGCGCGAAAAGTGGCAAACGAGTCTCACATGTTGTCTTCTTCTGAAGTACGAACTCTGACATGTATGCATCCTGCACACGCGGAGGAGATTCGCAATATGTGTGTAAACTTGTACCGCAATCGCAAAACCGTAGATGATGTTAGCACAGAGATTGAACTCTATCATAAGGTGTTTACGGAACCTGATCTCAGCAACAGAGCTTCTCATGCTTTACAAGCCATTGCAAAAGTCTTTTGCAGCAACCCCCAGAAAGCATCGTAGAGAGCATGGGGAGTATAACTGAGAAACTATGTAGTGTTCGCGGTGGGTCTAAAATTTCGACCAATAAACGTGATGTGAAAGACATTTCCGATGAGTTGAAGATTCACTGGAACGGACCCCATATCAGTAATTGTCAAAAGATTGTGACTCAAGTGTTGCAAATTCACTTCAAGGGTGGATCTTGGCACTTCATGACATTTGATGTGCGTTCAAAGCTACACAAAGTGTGAAAGGTCGTGGATAGAATAAATGCAAGAAGACCAAAACTCTTATTTATGGTGTAGTATGGACCAAAGGAATTTCCAGTTGCTACTGAGAAACAGGAAACAAGGTAAGAATATTGAAACTTTTACACAATCACTTTTGTTTTTATTATGTTTATTTAGTCTTCATCAGAAACATTT
The DNA here is from genome assembly GCA_000934455.1 of Apostichopus parvimensis. NCBI lineage: Eukaryota > Metazoa > Echinodermata > Holothuroidea > Aspidochirotida > Stichopodidae > Apostichopus > Apostichopus parvimensis. The sequence continues at coordinate 28,165 of KN888954.1, read as the reverse complement.
TGGAAGACGTGGAAAGTCTGCTCAGTTCGATCGATCCAACACAATAAAATAATAAAGGCTTTACTGGGCGTCCTTTTGAAAGGATTTTTATTTCATTTCTTTCTATTTTTATCGTGAACCATATGCCATGTATCTCTTTGCTCCAAGCCATGCGGCACAATGTGCATAAAAACTCATGGGATCCATCGCGCACTCGATTGCTAAAATACACGTGCTCGTGTAAACAGGCTCCATTTCCTGTTTATAGTCAATAAGCTGCTGGCTTCACAGTTTATCCTTTTACTTAAGATATTGCACCAGAACAGAAGTTCATTGTCTCTTCTGCAGTTTTTGTATATAAATTTGGTGTCCATTGGCATAGTGGTTGCCTCTTTACTACACGACTCCCTTGTTCTTATAAAATTGGCATCATCATGGCTGTGGTCAGAGTTTTCCTGGTAGCAACTCCAATCAGGATATCTGTAAAGGATGGTTTAGAGAAACTTACTTTACTGATTGGGTACTGTATCCTTACTCCAATTTGGCCCCTCCCTTTAGTTAGACTAGGAGAATTAAATACGAAGTTAAAAGTTTTATATCATCTACCTGAATCTGTTCCTGCGGAATTTCAATTACATTACAGAAGCCTACTGTAACTGTAAAAATATAAATTAATTGTTAATGTCAACGTTTCCTGATACTGATCACCATTGGAGTCTCCCAGAAGCCTAGCTCTCGACGATTACAGGAACTCTTCAACACTATTCTAGTATTCTTAAATATTCACTCTCCATTGCCATCACATGGAAGGATATATTACCATTCTAATTGGAGGATACTAACTTTATTTCGCCTTTATATATTGCCTGCCATTGCTGACTCTTTGGAACTTTACTTAACATTTCTTGCCTGGATTCTATTCTATCATGTCTGGATTATATTCTATTTTCCTGGTCTTTTTTCCTGGATTCTACTCTATAGACCGGGAGCCCAGAGGGTTTGGTTAGCTGGGAAGGTAACCAATTGCCTTGTACATCACAATGTTCACAGTGCATTCCTGTATATGAAACCAGACGACTGGCAGACCGGCTGTGGTGGGTGTGGCTGGGAGAGCAATTTTAAAGTCACCTAAAAGCTAACCTAGATCAGCTTTCATGGTAACCAAATCAAAGTACAATGTGTCAGGTATGGCCCCAAGAGCACCAAATGGCCATCGCCAGTGATTATTGGTGGTGGGGTACCCCTGCCAGTCATCAATAATTGACCCCTCACAGCTGACCTAGGTCAGCTCATGAGGTAACCACTTGAAACCTACTCGAAAATGATGGTTAGGACTTCAGATACAAGGGATGGGCATTGCAAGTAATTTTTATTGGTGGGGTACCCTTGCCAGTGGACCCCCAAAATGCATCTCCCCTCATTGACCTAGGTCAGCTCATGACGTAACGGGTTGAAAACTACTGGATACTGATAGGCAGAACTCTATATGTAAAAGATAGGCATTTCCAGTAATTTATATTAGTGGGGTACCCCTGCCAGTGGACCCCCAAAATGCACCTCCCCTCATTGACCTAGGTCAGCTCATGAGGTAACCACTTTAAAACTACTGGAAAATGATTGGCAGGACTCTATGTAAGGGATGGTCATTTCCAGTAATTTATATTATTGGGGTACCCCTACCAGTAAATGATTGGCAGGACTCTATATGTGAGGGATGGCCATTTCCAGTAATTTATATTAGTGGGGTACCCCTGCCAGTGGACCCCCAAAATGCCCCTCCCCTCATTGACCTAGGTCAGCTCATGAGGTACCCACTGTAAAACTACTGGAAAATGATTGGCAGGACTCTATATGTGAGGGATGGCCATTTCCAGTAATTTATATTAGTGGGGTACCTCTAACAGTGCTCCCCAATGCACCATAGTCCCCCACTGAGCTAGGTCAGCTCATGAGGTAACCAGGTGAAACCTACTGGAAAATGATAGACAGGATTCCATGTGTGCGGAATTGGCATTTCTAGTAATTTCCGTTGGTGGGGTACCCCTGCCAGTTGATCGACGTAGTCTTCCACTGATATTACCAGTATTCTCACAGTCATGATTGTTGAAATTCTTATCTAATATACTTTTACTTTATCCTTGTGAATGCAAGTATTTCATCGAACATCAATCTCGCCATAATGGTTATCGTTTGGCGTTGAAGGAGCTCGATGACTTCATGCTGCCAAATTGTGAACTCCACAAATCCAAAAATAATTATTCTTGCATGAAAGAGAATGAAATAAATACTCAGGTTTGTAAAAACTAATGTCATTTGATACAGAACAGAACTCTTTAACACAGGCATATCCAAATTAGCATAAATGTTATTTCCAAACTTTTGGCTTTAATGAAGTCATTTTTGAGATTGTCGTCTGAAATGAAATCATCCTTTCAACATAAAGAAATATTCATTCTGCTCTCCCCCAACTGAATTTGAAACTACTCGCCCTCTTTTAACACTAAAATGAAACGCTTTTTCTAAATGACATTTTGTTATGGAAAAACATGAATAATATAAACAGCCTCTTAAAAACAATGAACAGCGACGAAGGCCTGTATATCAGAGAACATCAGTTGACCATATAAGGATGATAGAATTCATTGTGTGTGTGGTTCATTTACTTACGATTTAGACTTGACGTACCCATGAGGGCTATACCTGCCTTCCGCAATGCTACCTAAGACTCCTGTTTAATGGAGGTCTTAGCTTTTGACTGTCGGCCAGGACAATGAAAGGTACATAAGACATTGCAAGTAATTAAAATTCTGGGCCATAGTGCAGTAATGTCCGTCGATATCGCCAAAAAACGATATTAATTTATCGACTAGAAAATAACGATAATATCCGGTATATGGTTTTTTCCCGCGAAATATCGCGGAATCGGTACATACACTATATATCGATATGGACGCTATATATTGTTCGATATATATCTGTATGAGCAAAATTCAATATCGAAAATATCAGTATGGGGTTCAATACCGGATACACCTTATAGTGCAGTACCAGTACTGCCCTATAGCTAGGAAAAACACATATAATGTAGTCCATGATAAAATATTTGATATGATTACGGAAAACAATCTCTAATTGCCATTCAGTTAAGTTCTCGTACAGCTCTCTGGATGTTGAGGCCTCCAATATCTGGCCCTAAGTCACCTCCATATCGTCCTCATCGGATTCGGAGTCTTCACTCCATGTTTCACTTTCTGTTTCACTAACTTCTTCATCTGAATCTTCGTCTCCAGATGAAGCTTCCTCTTCATTATCAGTGTTTTTGTATAGGATGTCTGGCATTGCTGGACCATTGAACCACGATGGTTGCAGTCTCCCTTCGACGTCTCAAGTCCAACCGTAGACACATGGTTCTAGACCGATCAAGGGGGTTGCTGTTGTAGCATTGGTCCAAAGCATCGTAACATAGTGTGCTCGGCGTATCTTCATTTCCAGGGTTCTTCGGGTGGGTGGCAGCAATGCACAGTTAAGCTTCTTCACATTTGGTAGTGGGTTTTCCTAAAAAATGTAAACCATGCATTAGCAGAGTGCTCAAAATAATAAACAATACTGAGTTATTTACAAAGTTTACATTGTAATAATTGTATGATTGTTCAACATGCTTACCTTATTAACTTTTCCTGTCATTACAATTAGTTTCTTGTACCGTGCTTCATCCACATCCTGAGTCTTGTGTTCGGCATACATGCCACAGACAAACTTCGAGGCGACATCGACATCTACATCAAGATTTCCCAGGCTGATGAATAGGTTGACATACTTCCCTGTTTCATCTTTCTCGACTATTTCGAGTGGTTTGACTTTGCCTTTCCTGCAAAATATGTCAGAAATATAGCATAAAATAAAACTTAATTCATTATACTGTCTGTAATAAGATTCTGTTTAAACAACATATTGAATGTCAATAGGTCATTTCTTTCTTTAATTCGGCAATGTTGTCCTTCAAAAGGCAGACAAGCTTTCAGTCACAGGCCTAATGTTCATAAAGTGAAGTCACATCCAGTAAACGCATGGTACCCAGGCAAAGCTTGGGGAAGTCCAGGTTTTCTTTGCTGTAGGATATTGGTGATGTTAGTGATGTTAATATATCGTCGGCTGTTGCCCATCCCACAGTCCATGATTATATTTGTTCTGGCTCGAACCTCTGGGCGCTGCTTCCCCAACATACCAACCAGGATTACCAACACATCAGTATCCGATGCCCTGACAATTACGTTGTTTGCAGTGATGTTGCAACATGAATTGCTATCAGAGTGTCGGCGTGTTCATGATCTCCTTGAAGATATGCTGGCTTTTTCACCATAATGTGCTGGTTGAGTTCATCTGGGACATACTTACAGCAGTCTCCCCCAAAAGAAGCTAACAGTGTCTTGCCTTGGAAGATGTTACCGTAAAGGTCCTTACCCCATTCACGCAAGAGAAATTTTCCAAGTTCATTTTTGAATATCCCATTGGTGAGCAGTTTTTGTCCGCTTTGTCTCATTGTCTGCTCTGGTCCACTGATTATATAAAGGGAATCAACTGCACCCCGTAGTTTCCTCTCACTGTCTTCGATGGAGTTCTCCACATATCTATCTAGGCAGATGTGAACCTCTGTTCCCCTTCCTGAACACAGGAGAGATAATATCGAGCGGGCAATGGAACCATATGATGCACCAACGTGTGTCTGTGAGAGGAGGGATTGAAGGACAAGACCCCCCCCCCCCCATCATAGACCTTTGTATGGCTGCTTGGCAATTCTGGTTGTGAGATTAGCTCAGTCTGAAACGACTCGAACTTTCTCAGCGATGCAGCCTTGTTTGTTTTCAAGATTGAACCATGACAGTGAGCAAAAGACAGCGGGTAAGTTGTTATTGGGTAAGAGAGGACACGGCGCAGGTTCACAGATGCCTTTTCTGCAACAACGATAATCATCAATATGAAAACATCCCTCAGGCTTTCTGCGTTGGTCTGCGCTGTCCTCGAGGCACTGGGTGATGTCTTTTTCTTGACATTCTCAGCTGCGAAATTCTGGATTTTATTTTGTTTTACTGGCTTCAACAATCGTTTTGGGTCTTCATCCCATTCCTCCTGGAATTTGGCTCTTGCCTGCTGTCCCCTTGGCAGAGTAGAGAGAACGTAACTTTCAGTTACATGGGAGACCACCCGACCTGTGGCTATGTTCATCAAGCAGTCAGCTGCATCCTCTGCAAATGGGTTGCAGAATTCGTCTAGTGTCTTGCTCAGTGATGCCATTTGTTGGTTGTCCTTGGTAATCCTGGAAGGACGCAACTGGGCGGCTGTACTTCCCCCCTGCTCTAAGCCAACAAAATACTTCATTTCCGATATGGCTAGTGCGCGTTCAGTCATTGTCAGTGCCCATCTCCGCATTGCCTGGTCATTGTTCCTGAAGGCAACTATGCCCCTCATACTGGAACCTGCATCCTTGTTTACAGTTTGTTCCAGAGAAAGGTCAACAGCAGACCGACTGTAATTTCTTTTGGTTCTTCTGATGTAAAATTTTCCACTCTCCAGAATTTCAATCAGCCGGGGATCAGCCACCTTAAGCTTATGGAGGAAGAGCATCCCCCATCTGGAGTAGTTTGGGCGATTGAGAGCAAAGAAAACATCCAAGATCTTTGGAAAGATGTTGATGTAACCTCTGACGTTGTTGGTTTTGACGCATCGTTGCATCTCTCTGTGGAGACGATTTATGAGGTAGATGTAGATTCCCAGTACTGTGCCATTGATCCTTGGCTACCATCCATCACTGCTTGAAAATATTCTTCATAATTTTTCAGGTGCTCGGTGACCACTGGATCTCGGAGATGAGCATATACGTGACTAGAATCACTCGGCACTGTGTTCATGACGTGGTGAAAGGCTTCCAATTCTTCTTCAGCTACAGTCTGGAGAAAATGTTCGTACAACTTCTTCTCCAGTACATTGGCAAGAAGATCATGGACACGTGTGCATCTGTTATAGAATTTTCCTTTGATGAAGCCAGTCAATGATCCTTCTGCCAGGACGTCTGCCTCCGTAAGGATGAATTCTATACCACTTTCCCTTATGAAAGTGCCAACTGCCCCATAGAATGACAATTCAACATGAAAATTTCCGAGCATGATCAACAAATCATCAAACAATGGACGTTCAATTTGTTGAATGGCGTAGGCCTTCTTGGCACTGCTAAATCATATGTGACGATGGCATACTTTTGCCCTGTTTTCTTGGCGACATTGAGGGAGCGCATCATTGTTTCCTTCACGACGTCATTGTTTGTTGGTGACTTCGAAATTGGGTCCATGTAGCTGATTCTTTGGACTGGTAGAGGATCGTTAATATACTGGCTGATGAAACCAGCACGGAGAGGTGTAATGCCATCCTTAGACTTCCATAACCAATAAAAATCTAAAGTTTTCTGAGGGATCTTCTCCATTATTTCACGCTGTGTTGTGCTGGCTCTTGCCGCACTGTTGATTTCTGTATCGGTTGTGCAGCTCGTGAATTTTGCTGTGTTGAGAGATCTATGGAAGAGGGGTAATGCCTGGTCATTCCCTGAAAACCTTCGGCGGTTCCTTCCTTCACGGAATTTTTAAGTGGTGATATCGGGGACCACATTACCGGGTACAATATTCTGGTAAGTGTGGCCAACTGTGGCATGAAATGTATCTTTTCCATCCAGGGTCTCGATGTTCTTGTCATTGTTGTCCCAGACAGACACCGTTGCAAGAGTTGGACTGAGCTGGATGCCATCTGGTACATCATCATTGTAAGACTCAATGGAGTATGCAAACTCTGTCTACAGGCTTTTAATCTCACTGTAGCTGATTGAATGACCAGCACTGTTGAGAATTTATAATGACATCTTCCATCCTGTTAGAGAGGCTAGACCAAGGCCAAGGGTAGTGTGTTTCCATGGTTTTATTGAACCACGGGAGGTATTGTAGATGGCACCATAGGCCATAGAAGTCACCTTCCTGTCAACTGCTTCCTTCTGTGTTCCCTGGAAACTTACAGAGGTGGCTGCTCCACAAAGGAGTGGTCTGAAGAAAAAATCCAGCTGATGTGGGATAGTGGGGCACATGCCTTCAGGCTCTGGACATTAGCAGGACACGGAGTCTTTGATTTTGGCAGTTTTATAATCTGTGTGCGGAGATGAAGGGCAGCCCACTTCAGTTTTTCATCCTCTTCACGTTGTCTCGAATTATCCTGCAAGTGAGCCTTCGCTTCGTCTTCTGTAAAGTTGCCCCTCCGATTGTCCAAAAGTTGTACCCTGACTTTTCGTCCAAAGTAAGCTGTTATCTTCTGCACTAAATTCTGTGCAAGATATGATTGGATGTTTTCCCTATCACCTCCACTGCTGATGAACTCAGCTCGATATGTGTCTAGTAAAGATGATACCAACAATGAACATCTGTTCTGTAAAATCTCATCCTTGATGAAAAAACATATGGCAGCAAATGCCCTCTTGTGATAAGTATGAATTGTCTCCTCTGACCTTCCTTGTGCCTGATTCATAACATTGTCAGTCTCCTTGATGAAAAGAGCCCAGCAGGATTTATGATACTTTGCTTCTTTGGCCCTGAAGTCCACATCATTCCACACAAGACTTTGGATTGGTTGAAAACTCAGCTCGATTGGAAAGTGAATTGCATCCATCAGTTGTTGATATCTTGTCTCTCGGTTCTTCTGTACCACCTTTTTTTTCTTTTTCTGGCCTTGCCGCAGAATAGACAAGATCCATTAAGCAGGCCTTGTTGGTCAAACTTGGGGATGGTACCTTCTCTTCTGGTCTCAACGCGGACCCCCTTGGCAAAAGGCAGATCATTGTCTGATAGGGTATCTCTCATGTCCGTTGGACGTTTGACTGCTGAATAATTGTTACGACAAGATGGATGATACTGTAAATCTTCTTGAGTAATTTTCCTCTCAATCAGACGTGTAGCTTCAGCATATTTGTCAGATGAAAGCAGAGCTGCTGTTTTCTTAATTGTTTCCCATACCTGATCACAAACCCCCTTGAGCCTTCTGTCCTCCTCTGTAGAGTCCTGACAGATAAAACAGTATACAGCCCCTACTTCATCATGAACCTGAAAAGAGACAAAAAAAACCTGGATGCTTAAGCTGGTGCACTGGCAATATATTCATGGATACGTATGAGCCGATTAAAGTCATAGAACTTTATAAACTCCTTAATGGAGAATAATCTTTAGCCTACAACTTTGTCAACGGTTAGTGATGTGTCTGTGGCTCCTGAGACCTCATCCTGGCTGTCATATATATCCATTTGTTCTTGTTCAATTCCACTTTAGCTAGTCCCATGCAGGGTCCTTGATGAAAGTGCCTGAAAGAGGATGATATGCTTACTCAGAAGAGGTAAAAACAGGTCCAAACTTCATGCTTTGTGAACAAGTTCTGCCTATTCCATCCTAAAGTTTGGTAGTTAAGAACACTAGCGGAATGAATTTTTATTAACATAAATCTATTCTCTCTTTATATAAAAATGTTTTCGATTTAAAAATCCTCAAAGATTGTTATTTTACCTATACTCTACTACCGTACTTTGGAATTTAAGATGTTTTACAATGCTACATAGTGATTGTGCAATATGTCTATCTATCTATATTTTGATCTATCTGATTGAACGGTCGGAAGCCGCCAGAGTTCGAGTCCCCACTCTGCCACTGCATCGTGCTGTTAGGAAAGGCACGTTACCTGAAACGCCTTGGGTCGGGGTTCGCGGGAACCAGCAATGAAATGGCCTAATTATAAGGCAAACAACATCGTAACTGATCATATCATGTATACGTTTTGGGGGTCCACTGGCAGGGGTACCCCACTAATATAAATTACTGGAAATGGCCATCCCTTACATATAGAGTCCTGCCAATCATTGTCCAGTAGTTTTAAAGTGGTTACCTCATGAGCTGACCTAGGTCAATGAGGGGAGGTGCATTTTGGGGTCCACTGGCAGGGGTACCCACCAATACAAATTACTTGCAATGCCCATCCCTTGTATCTGAAGTCCTAACCATCCTTTTCCAGTAGGTTTCAAGTGGTTACCTCATGAGCTGACCTAGGTCAGCTGTGAGGGGTCAATTATTGATGACTAGCAGGGGTACCCCACCACCAATAATCACTGGCGATGGCCATTTGTTGCTCTTGGGGCGATACCTGACACATTGTACTTACTTTGATTTGGTTACCATAAAAGCTGATATAGGTTAGCTTTTAGGTGACTTTAAAATTGCTCTCCCAGCCACACCCACCACAACCGGTTTGCCAGTCGTCTGGTTTCATATACAGGAATGCACTGTGAACATTGTGATGTACAAGGCAATTGGTTACCTTCCCAGCTAACCAAACCCTCTGGGCTCCCGCTCTATCTATCTCGCCTGGATTCGACTCTACCTTGAAAGCCTGCAGAACAATCAATTTCCCTTCGGTCGACCCAATGGACTTGTATTTATTTTACCATTCTGTGCTTTTATATGGTAGTAAGGATTTGTTTATGTGTGTGTGAGTGCAAAGTGGCCACCGGTGAGCAACCAAACTGTACGTTAAATCATTCCTTTATTTTTCATTAATCTGGACCCTGCATTATCAATACCGTCCTACCCATGTAAGAATAACCTTTTCAATATTCATATTTCATATATTGGACTCTTCAGTTACATATATGAGTCTTACTGTTAAATCTCTTGTTTCAATACAACTCTCTCTATAGTCTATATATACTTAGCCAGCTACACACTGTTTCTTTGTGTCATTTTGAAAGTGTTCATCTGTCTTCACACTGATGGGACACTAGTAATTATACCTCCAGTAAACCCAAAGGGTGTAACATCCCTTACACTCGCTCCAGCTCCACTGATGTGTAGAGATCAGTGGCTCACTCGCATCGCATGTAACTTTACGATGTTTGTTTACATTACATAATGATAATTGATGTGGTACAATGTGACAGACGGGGTATAGATTTGTAATAAATTATTATCAGACTGGTTTGATTACGTGAGATGAGACTACTTTGAGTTTTGTCAAGGTAACAACTCAAGAAACTGAGACACTAAAACAGTTTGTTTTCAAAATTATATTTATTACCTTTTTAAGTTCAAATTAGCACTGGTCTTCAACGATCGCAAGTTGCTTTAAATCGCCAAAAAGGTGCAGCAAATGCATCCTGATTTAAAAAAAATCTGTAGCTTGTGAAAGGGGCACATCCCCCCCCCCCCAGACACCTCCCTCCGCCGCTTAAGCGGCGCGATGGCTGCTTTGCAGCCATATGGTTCGCTGGAAATGATACCTTCCTTGCCGGGAGATTTTTTTACAGCTCTGGCCCTGTAATTCTTATATTGGTAAACGTAAAGCTATTGAGCAACAGGATAATGGACAAGATGGCCACAATATACACATTCATGAGCAATTTTATTCTGAATCACAATTGGATATTACACAGCGACACGAATTGAAGGGCAAAATGAAGATTTCAAACATAGTGAAATTTAAAAAGCCTGTCAAAAGCAATCGTGATGCAGTCTCCAACTGGAAAACTTATTGCATCACAAACAAGAACAAATTGGGTTGGTCTTGTCTTTGGACCTAGGCCCAACAGGAAAGGTTGGGTATATTTCAGGGGCTTCTCCCTTACAAATTGACCAACGCTGGTGCCCACCTGAAAGGAAAAAGTAATTTCAAAACATTATCCTCATATCCCAAATATGTTCTCTCTGAAGCAGAAAGCATTAATACTGTTTTCCTTTTTGATTTACTGTACTGAATGCAAGGCTGGAAATAAGGCTTGGTGAGGGCAAGGCCATTTGAGTAGTAATGACGATAGTGTAGGACAATCTATTGTTAAGGGATTATATTAATA
>KN888953.1:18772-37181 GCA_000934455.1 Apostichopus parvimensis | reverse complement strand
TGTTTGAATGAAAAAGGAGAGAAAAGTGGTTGGACAATGTAAGCCCTGATGGAAAAATATCAGAGTCCAAACCATTGAGTAATTTTCCCTGCGTGGTAGCAGCTTCATTCCTTGAAGTTTATTAATTAAATTTTCCATGTGATTAATTTTCTTTTAAATTGCTTTCAATTTTTTTCTGTTTTTATTATTGGGGGGGGCGGGGGTATAGTGGGGGAAACATAATATGAATCACACGACTTTGCATGACATGTGGCTTATTTCTGTACTCTGGGTGACAAAAGAGATGTTTAACACTCCATAAAAGGTGGAGGGAAGTAGGAGTGGTGGGGCTCTGGAAGGACTAATGCTCGTAGCAGATGGGGGGGGGGGGGGGGGGGGGGAGGAGGGTGGTTAGAAGGGCCCTGGTAAAATAAGTTGATATTTACTATGTCAAATTTTCACCATGAATGTTTGCAATTAGTTTAGGTTTTGGTCTTATTTTTATGTTAGTTCAGTACTTGGTCAAAAATTGCAAAAAAGACAAAATATATTTAATAATAAAAACAAGAAGCAAGAAAACAAAGAAACAAATTTTTGAATGCAAGAAAGAAAAAACAAACTAACCATTTCTTGTTGTTGAAATTATTATTCATGCAATAAGTAACATCTTTATCCTTGAAAATTGCACAGGTTTTTAATTTACAAAATGGTATCAAATTACCAATCTTTTTGTCTTTATTCTTTATGCCTTTTCCCAGTTTTACTGGCTTTCAGATTTATCCCCCCCCCCCCTGATATCGCGGTGATATTTTACTATAGTTGATACTTTTGGGATCTTTTCAGCCAATGTATATCCCTCATCTTTACATATTTTTTCTTTCTTTCTACCTTCTGGAGATTGGATGTTCCATGAATGTTTTTTCTGCTACTTTACCGTGAATCTTCGACGATAAATAAAAGAGATCTCGATTTAAATCCCACCGAAACATTTTCGGGGGTATACAAATTCAGTCTCCTCTTCTGATTATAACCGTCAATGCTACAAAAAACATCACATGTTCATTTCATGAAATCCGTCGACTTATTCATTCATAGCTCGTCAGTGTCATTTGTCCTGTGTTTCTTTTTAGAAATTTATGCAAATCACTAAATAACAGACTAATTACGTTCTTATCATTTTTTTGGCACGGGGGCATTGTATATCTGACATCAGAGATAACCAGTTTATTTACACTTAGATCGCAAATTTATCAACTTATTTCTAATTTCAATATGTGTGTCGTGTTGAAATGGAGTTGTGCTTTTAAATACATTATTATATGCGTTTTTGAATGCTTGTGTAATTTAGAGGTGGGGTAAAGGGGGGGGGTGGGAAAGGAAGGAAATTGCATATTCAATTTAATGCGCTCCAACAACGAGATTTAGCGAACAAATATCCTTGACTTTTATCAGATCCAGTTTGCTCTGAATTTTTCATATTGACTATTTTGAAATTTGAAAATGGTTATTAAGAGGAGGTATTGCAAAAAATTGGAAATTGCTCCGTTGTGGCTTAAAGAACAGAACTTTCATCTCGATATTTTGAATCTTGAAAGAAGCAACCAAAAAAAAAGAAGGTAAAACTCACTCATGCAGGCTGAATGAAGATGTCAAAGGTCGGAACTATAGGACAGAGAATTAAGTACTGATTCTCTAATCATATTTTTGTAATGTTCGTTTGGCTCCTCAATGGTCCACTTCAGTGCACTGATAAAAGTTGCGTTGGATCCAAGTTTGATGACCAAAGAAAGTTTATAAATGCTAGGTTTACCTTACACACCCCCCCTAACTTTAAAGGTAAGCATCATCCATGTTTTACAAAACTCTTTCCAGATTAATATTGACTAGAATATCGAGTTGTCAACAAAAAGACACAAAATAGAGAAAGGAAATATATAACGAACAAACATGGGAGAAGTGTTTAGGACTTGCAATACTTTTGCCTTACAACAAAGGTGGAACAAGTGTATCTAAGGAACCCGATTCCCCCCCCCCCAAAAAAAAAACAAAATTCTTCCAATGTTTTGATGAGATTAATGTTTCAGTTTCACAAATCTATGATATATTTCTCTTGCTAGGAAAAGATTAATGTCCCATGATCTGCCCTCAGCCATGGCCTTTCCTCGTACCCCATCTAACCCCTCCCCCAACCCCTTCCACCTTTCCAAAAGACACAGCATTTGTTTCATACCGTGTTACATTTTTTAAATATCCAGTGAACAGCACTTTAAAATAACAGACAAATATCCAAAGTAAAACTTCTAATATTCTATGAAAATGAGCTACTGTGTTATATATGTAACAAGAAATAATTGTATTCAAGTTTAATAGAGGGCCTAATGTTTTGATCCAAACCCTATTAACCGCCTTCTTAAAAAGGCGAAACATTTTTAAGCCCCTGTCGGGACCTCTAACTTTCATAAGATTATTTACCTACTCAGCTTTTTTGAGTTGATGAGCATTAATTATTGATATTTTTCCTCTTGCTCTCTCCCCCTCTCTCTCTCTAAAAACATTATTCTGAGATGATCATTGCAACCGTACTGCTTTAAAGCGTTACATTGGCTCTTGCAATTTTTTTCTTGAACAGTTTGACTGTAAAAAGTAAAAGAAAAATTGACTACTAAGATATGCATAGATGCCTTGAAGGTCTGTGAAATGCAATTGCATACACAATCAACTGACATGGAAGCAGTCAAAAGAAATGAGACCGGGTAGAAATTCATCTATTTTCCGTTCTAGTACTGAACTGTCTATTTTCTACCAAACCTTACAGAACAGCCTTTTTACACAGAGGCAAACCGAAGGATCGTTACTTATTGAATTTTGTCAAATGACACATATCTCTTTCAATTTATGAAGGGGAAAATAGTTTACTTTCAATTTCCCCCCCCACCCCCCCCCAAAAAAATTTAAAATGAAGAAAGAAAAGGAGGAAAAAAAGAAAAAGAATTGTCGACTGCCTGCAGGTGACTCGACTTGGTGATGGATGAGAAAGCTCACCAATTGAAAACTGTAAATAAATGGACCTCATTTAAAATGCAGAAATCATTACAGGCAGGAAGGAAGGGTTTTGCGACTGGTTTCTGTGGGATAACCGGGTCGAAGAAACCTTTGTAATGTTTACCGGTGAAAAAGCAAGGAATGTGCTTCACAGAAAACAGGACAAGTAGAACGGGTAGCGAGAGTTCAATTCATATGCTGGCATTTTTCGGTGCCAATATATGTCGTGAGGGTAACACGTTTTTATTGAAACTATTGTGATTGTTTGTGTGCCACCATCTTAAGAAAAAGATGTTACATTGGGCTATTAACTGGCTACATGCCAGTGGATGTTTGCATATACAAGTATGTCAAAAAAGACACATTTAAGAATATAAACACATGGTATTTTAGTCGGTTAGGAATTGTCGATCCAAAAACTTGGGCACGATATCCGTACCTGGCAGTCGCCCCCCTCCCCCCCTCGTATCACTGCTTATCATCAGCAAATATTTATCGGGCTTCTCCCATCTTTTACCTGATGTTTGCTGTAATTCAGTGCCATTGGGAAGTTGACTTTTAGGATTTTAGATTGTTTACAAAACCACTTGCATTTTTTTCTTAAGCAAGTTGGTGGCTAAAAAAATTGTGAAATTCTAGTTCAGTATTATACTATGTACTGCATAATATGAATTGATAGGAGAGATGAACAGCAAACTTGGCAGTAAATAATTTGAAAGTGAGGTAACAAATTGGATGTGAGGTAACGTCAAGGACTAGTTATGGATTGCGCCGTTTTTTTGTGTAATTGCTGCTTAGAATGAATGTGTTTGAGTCATACCACATTACTATGAATTGGTGGGAGAGATGAACTTCTGAAAACTCATCTCATGCATCAAGCATTCATCTTTGTTAAGCAATATTTCATTTATTTTTTGCTTTCTTTTCTCTCTTTCTCTCTCCCGCGCCTTGAGCACCCTTTTCTGGTGAATATGCCCGCGTGTTATAAATCACCACTATTATTATTAGTATTATAATTACCTAAGATTTCAAATACCAAACCATAAATAGAAGCTACTTGAAGAATAGTTCTTATCAGAATTAAAGTCCTCATTCTTATCGTAAGACACAGTTGCAGAAAAGAAATTGTCACAATATCAACTCACCTGAGATTAAAACGTAATAATACAACATTTCAGAATGAACAGGGTTTTTTTTTCTTACATTTACCTTGTTTATTTATTTATTTATTTTTTTTACATTTAACATTGCTTCTTCCAGAAGGCATAACTTGAGGAGAAAAAAAAAGGAAGAAAGATAGAAGGAAAAACTCAGAACTGTTTATCAAATGGCTTATCTATTGCAATTAGGTTCTGTAGGTAAAATGTATAATAGTGAAGGGGGCCTTGTGTTTAATCCTAGAGGGATCTACTGCAGAGGCAGGGTGCCTCTACAGAAGATTCCCTGCATGCAAGGAGATCCTGTTAGGATCAAAAGAATGTCACACTATAGATCGGACTTTCTATACACAGGCATAAAGTGTGAAAGTTGTTATATACAAAGCCATGACCTGCATGTGTGACGATCCCTGCATGCAAGGTGATCCTGCTAGGATCAAAAGAATGTCACACCATAGATCGGACTTTCTATACACAGGCATAAAGTGTGAAAGTTGTTATATACAAAGCCATGACCTGCATGTGTGACCATCCCTGCATGCAAGGCGATCCTGCTAGGATCAAAAGAATATCACACCATAGATCGGACTTTCTATACACAGGCATAAAGTGTGAAAGTTGTTATACAAAGCCATGACCTGCATGTGTTCATTCTTATCTTATGACTAGGGTATATAATTGCCTCTTGATTGCACCAAATTGATGGAGGGAGTGAGGGAGGGGGGGGGGGAGGAATTTATCTGAGTGAAAGAGTGATTTGATCATGTGAAACTAAGAGGTCCTCCAGGCTTGGATAATTTTTGTTTTTGGTGTTTTTGGTATTATGATGCCAACCAGGTGCATTAAGGTACAATGATGTGTCTCGTTGAACATTTAAGTATGATGTGTCAATATGGCCCGAAGGCTCAGGGAGAGTAAAACAACATTTCTTCCCGCTGCTCGGATATTAAGAGAGAAAAAGACAATACAGAAGGAGTAGACAGAGACATTAAACAAGAATTGGCCAAAAACAAAATGGGGGGGGGGGGGGAATTGAAGACAATCACTCATGTGGAGCCTCTGTTCCGAAGATTTTCATCAGAGTAACAAAGACTTGAAAGCGTCCCCAAATATTTTAAGCGGGTAAATTGCCTCGAGGGGAAGCTCATCAAGACAGAGAAAATGTTGTGAAATTTTTACTTCCACTTGGAGATTGAAGTTGGGGAAGATATCGATATCGCCGTGAGCTGTTATATAAAGTACAGACTAAAGAGGGTTTCGAATTGCGTTTCATCAACAGATGTCTCTCTTTCCTCTGTACGGGGGGGGGGGGGGCAAGCTGGACTAACTGTCACTGTTTAAAGGCATATTCCAGTGATGAAATTCTGGACACATAGCACATTGGAATAGCTACAACAAGCATCTCAAATGTACCACATTTCGAAGGGGAAAAAAGATAAGAACAATTTGAAACATTTTGAAAAATTGGTCTATCAAGATGACATATTAAATGATATACTATCTACTGTGATATCCACTATCTACTGTATATACTATCTACTACTGTATATACTATCCACTATCTACTGTATATACTATCCACTATCTACTTCTATCCACTATCTACTGTATATACTATCTACTGTGATATACTATCTACTGTGATATCCACTTCTTGGAGTATGGGAGGGTTTAACCAGTCAAAATACTAGGTTTCATTTTAATATTAGTCAACCGTATCACAAGTTAGGGACCAGATATTTAATAAATGGCATGTTTCTCTCTTTAAGCTAAGACTAATATCACAATTATCTGCCACTGGAATGGCCCTTTAACTCTTATTAAACTCCCTCAAGAAAATAATGGAACATCAGATTATTTCTAGATATCATTGGATTTTTTTATCATTTTGATCATTTTTTTATAATAAATGTTTTTTATATCTCTGGAGATATAGTGTCAAAGGGATTGATGGGTACAATGACATTTTCTGAAAATATTATCAAAAGTTGGCTTTGATGAATCTTTCAGTGTTCTTGCTTTCAAAGTTTTTTTTTGTCAAAGATGCCTTTAGCTGAAGAAAGAAATAATAATTCCACATGTATTTTTTATTTAGCATGTAACATATTTTTTTATTTTCTCTTTTAGTAACTGGTTTCTCAATATACATAGCCAAGAGGTAAAATAAAATTACGAAGCAGCGCAAAAAAAAACAAAAAAAAATCTTTTTTCTTTGATGGCTGCCGTTTGATTTGTAAGTAAACTTATTATATTAGCGTATTATTGCCCCTAGCGACTGAATAATGTGGAGCTCTTTTTATTTTTGAGATAAGAATACATAGTAAAATCTAAAGTATTGTATTTAAACTCTGTATATAAAAGAGGCTCAATCTCAGTTGAAGCAAGTGTAGCAACACTTCTTCAGCAAGTTTTGACCTTTATAGAGCGCCTACTATATGTAAATCAGTAGAGAAACACTGTTTTTCTCTCTTCCTTCAAAATTCTAAAGTTATGTCTTCCTCAGAGCTAATCAAATGAAGAGGACTTGAAAACTAGTTAGTGTGATGGGAGCGAAGGTATGGGATGTGTAGGAGGATGAGGGCGTAATTAAAAAGTCTCGTGTACCGAACTTGACTCGAGTACCAATTAAAATGCACACTTTTGAAGAGATCGTGAAACTTTTGTAGATCTTTAAAGATTAAATTTTTTGTTTTTCCCGAAAAATATCGAGTACCAACTAACTACACACATTTGAAAGTAGAAAAAACAATGTGATATTTTGTAAAGATTTGTATGTAGATATGATTGCATTAATTATTAAATGGCAGTAATGGAAATAATGAGACTGACTTTTCCCAATTCAGTTAACATATAAAGCTATTTGTTTTGTCTTTGTGTACCTATATATGTTTTGGCTGTTATCATTGTCAAAAACTTGAAAAAATCAGTCTGTAACAATAAAAAATATTTTGATGGAAATTTATGAACAGTGCTATGACGATACATCTTTGCAATCTTGTAGCAAGTTTTGACCTTGCCTGGACGAGTATTTTGCTATTTGATAACGGGTCAAAAAATTAATTCCCTGGTCTTTTACCATCTTCTTCTGGCTTGACATCTCAACGAAGCTCTGATCAAAAATTGAAGAAAAAAAATTCTCGGCATAATTTTTTCTTTCAGCCGTGGCGAAGACAAATTGTTTGCATCGTGCGTGTCGTAGAATAGTAAAAACATCAATTACACATCGTGCATCAAATTGGGAATGTCGCATTCTGTCGTTAGATTCATTTTATGCCCATTATTCCTTTCCTTGCTTTTTTTCCCTCTCTCTCATACCTTTAATACTACATGGAGCGCTATGTTGTTATGTCCCCAAGGGAGCTGTTTTGACTTAGCGATACACGAATGCTTCCCCCCGAAGAGATATGAAGCAGCGAAGAAACACTCGCTGATAATGAACTGCAGCCCGTTCTCCCGTCACGATTGTAGAATACCCCTCCGTCCCTCCTGGGCTGATTTTTATCTCTTTCCCACGCGAACGATTTTCAGTCCGTACTATACTCTTTCCGATCAACGGGAAACATATTTAGCTTTTATGGAAAGAGGAGAAAACTTAGGACTTGATTTTTTTTTTCCTTCTTTCGTTCTCTTACTTTTAACCTTGGGGAGGGGGGGGGCTCTCAGTTTTTTCTTTGTCGACGTATTTTGGATGTGCAAGCGGCCGTCAGTAAGATACGTTTGAATTGGATGGAAAGCTCTTTTCCTATACCAGAGGGTGTATGAAACAATGTCAACAATGTTTATAAACATCAACACAAACATACAGACATACAATCAAACCAAAATTTATGACCATAGTTACAAGCTTTTGCCGAGGTTACAAAACGTTTTTATCGTCGATTTTCCTCATAACTTTGGGATACTTAAATCTTCGAGACCCAGTTTTTTTTATATTCATGATAAGGTCGATGCCTCGTTCTTTTGGGTTTATATATTTTTATTCGCTGTTTTTTATGTTTCTGTTTTGATCGGTTCCGGTGTTTTCATTGTTTGCGGTTTTCCTTTTTCTCTTCGTGTAGGGCTCTTCGATGCTGAATCTGAAATCTTCGAAGACCTCGGATCTTTATTACGACAACGATGGCGACGACAGCAAAGACAGGGGGACGGAGAAATTTGAAACGAGAAAACCGTTGAAAAAGACCTTAGATATGTACGAGTAAGTAGACTCGACTTATCTTTATGTTTTTCTCTCTTTGACAGAGATGATGGGAGTATATCGACTAAGAGACGATACTTCATACGGTGGGCCACAGAGACTTGAAGCAAGTCTAAAAATGACAACACAGGGCCAATGACTTTTTGAGGCATTTAATGTTTTCTTGAAATTCATTACATGGAAGTACACATAGTCTAAAAATGACAAAGTTGATGAACCTATATATTGGCATTGCTCGCTTTCAGTATTCACAATTTTGCAAATAATGAAATAAATTTATGGCCAGATATTTGGCAAAGTTTGGAGTTAACTGAATAGTGCCTACTTTTACCATGAAAATATGGGAATAAAAATGAAAAAGCTAATTTTTACCTCCCAGTAAAAAACTCTCACAACACACATGGAAAACAAGAAAGTACTGCTGACCAAGCTCCCAAACAGAACAATGTTTTTTTTTATAGACAGTGGCATCCAAGGGAGATGTTCAATACGAGTATCTTTGTCATATATATTTATATATATATGTAATGGTTGGGTTCACTCCTGACAGTCAAAAAAACTACTGCCTCTTGGTTCAGCATTTCCTTTACCTTTTAAACCCTAAACTCAACCAGTATAGCTTGCAACTCTTGTTGGTATGTACTGTATTGGCAAGGTGTTCCAAGTTCATGCCAATAAAAAGTGTTGGAGGCCCTCAGATCATAAATATGAGAAAATTGTTTGCAAACTGCCCAAGGCATATATTATTTCAATTTCATGTCAGTGTTGGTTCTTCTGGAAGGAGAAGTGTTGGGAATCTTACCCAACCTAACAACCCTTCCTTCCCCTCCCCCACCCTCCCCTCCCCACCCACCTCTGTTTGCCCTAATTGTCTTGCAAAGCTTGTAGGTCACACAGGTTGTGTTATTCGTATCACTAACCTTTGTAGAGATTATGACTTTCAATCATAGAGGTTTAAAGACTTTGTCGGTAGTTAACTCCTTTTGTACTGTATCCTTATAGTCATTCTGATGCAGGAAACATATGTCTTGGCAGTGTCATTTAGAGTTTAAATTCAGTCAACCGTAAAAGCCAGTTTATTATCGCTAGTTTATCGGCTAAGCACTGCCACTTTGACAATTTTCCGTGAATTCTTCAGGGAATAATTTCTGGTTTCATGTCAATGGTTATTTCTAATTGTTATTTGATTTATTTATTGTCATTTTATTTATTTATTTAATTTATTATTATTACTATTAGAATTTTTTTTTTTTTGCTTCTCAGTAAAATTGAGAACACTAGATTTTTCAGCCCTAGCCCAAGGAGTAGACAATTCAGGGAGAGAATGGAGAAAGTACCCTCAGTGCCACACGTACGGATTCATTCCCCGACGCTGACACGGCACGGTAGCCTGGCCTCCCTGGGAGAGAGGAGAAACAGGCCCATCTCGCCCCATCTCAACGGACTTCATCCCCTGTCGCCGGAACCGACCACGTCGAGGCAACACAAAGAGAACAGGAAGGAAATCATCTTTCAGACGAAGAGCATCGCGGCCAAAGCAGCCAGGAAGAAGACCACCGGCCAGTACGACCGTAGGAAGACTTTTGACCGGACTCCGGCGTCTCTTCACTCCCTGCAAGAGGTCGAAGAAGTCGAGGAGGAGGATGAGGAGGAGGAGTACGAAGCCTACCTGACCGCCTCCAGACTCTCGCGCCACAACGTGAGGTCGAACAGCCGCAACTCGCAGGTGGCGAGCCGGCTGAGCAATCTAGACGAGGTCGGATCGATCGGCGGGAAAGAGAAGAAGGTGGAAGGCGCCGACAAGAGAGTGAATTATCGGGGAGGCGTGAAGAAGATACACATCAGCAATCGACAGGTGATGCAGCAGAAGATGAAGAGAAGAGGCAACGACAGTAACGAGGAGGTAAGTGTCGGCCGATTAGCCATCTAAGATAAAAAAAATAGAATAAAACAATAAACATCACAGTTTCGGTGAACTTTAACGGTGGGCGGAAATTTTTTTTTTTGGGGGGGGGTTGCATCATGCTTCTAGAAACAAGCTCCGAGGCATGTAGTACACAAACATTGATCGTATCAAACGAGAACATGTTTTTACCCTTCCAGTGACTGCTAATCTCGCAACCGGAAAACAAAACAAGGCTCTATTTTACAGTCTACGATGGCGTAGTTTTATGTTTTTTATAAGACCGTAAACTTTTGACCGTCGGTCCTAGTTTTTTCTTGTTTAAACATGTTTTAGTTCCTTGTGAGTATTAAAGACCTTTTGAGAAGGAAACAAAATGTTCTCTTGATAATAATGTTGACATTAGATCTCCCAAGAAATTCTGAAATCTGATGTGGCATTTGGAAAATTTGCGACTCAAAATCCCTAAGAGTGCCTGGATCATTCGTCCAGTACCCTGGGAGTCTAGTCTTTTGTGACATATGACATCGGCTGCCAACATTATTCATCCACAGTATAGCAACTGCAACCTCTCATTCCTGAAAGAAACGAGCAGAACTAATGAGATTAAGAGAGGAACGCCCCCTTCAAAAAGGATTATGAATTTGCCTGGCTATGGGAGATGTAATTAATATTATTCAGCTTAAGACAGGTGCCTTGGCAAAAACAAAACCCTCAGACTCAATATGCATGAACAAATGTTTGACTTGAACATCTACATTTTATGGGTTTGAAAATGAAACGACAAACTCAATAACTGACCTTTCTTCACCCTTTTACTTGTTTTTTTAAAAGGCCTCAATAATTTTCAAAGGGTTCCATGCAGAACCTCTAATTAAAAGAGAGAAGACTTATGCCATGAGGATCGAAAAACCTTTCAATATCTAAGAATTTGTTAAATATCCGACTTCCACCTTAAAAAAAAAAACAGTTTGTTTTCTTCATTCTATGACTAAAGAAAGAGAGAAGGGGAGGGGGGAATGGCTCTCAAACCCTTTTAATGAAGAAAAAGGAAAGTGTAGAAAAGTGACTGGCAAGATATAAAAATAAAATAATATTAAGGAAAAAAAGTATTATAAAGTAGTCTATTTTAGTCTACTTTATAATCATAACAAAGAGACTTTTTACAGAAATGATAAAATCTAAGAAAGCCTAGCATTTTCAATCCCTCATGGATTAGACTGACCTATCAGGCTAGTTACAAAGTTTACAAAGATACACAGTATCATTGCATACATATTTGATTTACGTGTCCAGGGCAAGATTTGAAGGATTTTTGGCTCGTGTGGCCCTCGACAACCTGGTCTTACTGCTCTGGTTGTCCTACAAGCAAATTTGGTCCCCCCCCCAAAAAAAGAACGTAGTAAAATAACAAAAACAAACCAACATGTACACTGTTGGAGAGATGTGTAGGTTTGGTAAATAGAATGAATACCAGCTGTAGGCCAGTATATCCCCCGACCTTTCGAGTGGATCATAGGACCTATCGCTAACTTTGTTTTATTTTTGGGTGTCTCAAAATTGAGGGAGGATGATGCCAATTTATCCTTTATCAATCAAGATATTTTTCAGCTCAGTGGCCATGATGTCATTATGACTCCTGCTGTTGCCAGACGCATTCATAGAATGACAAATTGACCAAAAAATTGACAAATTTATAGAAATTTGAAATATCTGCCGTATCAAATGCTATATGATTCGACCCCAAGATGCAGACGATTTTTAGTAACTAATTAAAACCATGAAGTTCAGCCCGTTTAAGGTCAGTCAGTATTGGCCCCACATTTTAACAGAACTAGTAAAAGAAATGTATCAAAACTAATATCCTCGATGCCCCGAAAACCTATCACAGACATCGTATACGAAACAATATTTCCCCGCAAATTTTGTTTTGTGAGTTTCAACTCGTACAGTCTACTCGATGAACCTTTACGTGGTTCACATCGTAATATCAACCTTTTACGACTTCTTTGAATTTTCATAATTTGTTTTTTTCTCATTGATTGATATATTCATCTTCTTTGAAAGCAAAATTTATGTGAAATGTTATTAATTCTTCATGTTCGTGTATATAAGCCACATAAGGAACGCAGCACCTGAGTTCTGCCAAATAATTCTCACGCCTTGGGTGGGTGGGAAGACATTCTGCGCGTGACTCTACAGCCATAAGACTGCTAATTAAACGTGAGGAATGTACACCTGGAGAGTTCTCTTACCTTGAAAATTCTGTCGCTCATTATATTTTCAAAGTCGGAGAAACCTACAGTGGAATGAAGACATAGCACCACTCGTCTGAACAGCTTGTGCCTTATTTTCTCACGTGATGTCTCTATCACAATACATCAGAAATGTCATAAAAACAAGTACAACGTTCGAAAAATGTCAATTTTTAGCCCTTTTTTTCGACGCAGCCGACCCCAAACAGACACTTGTAAGTAGAATGAAAGGAGAGAATGAAATCAATAAGTTCGTTCGGAGCTTTTTTTTTGCCCTCGTCGGAAGAAAGAAAATATACGATAGGAAATATTTTCCACTCTTCACTTTAGTGAAGAATTGACTTGGTTTGCCCCATCGTCATTCGCATTACGATTGACCGGCGTGAAACAGACGAGACCATTTTCTCGTACTGGATGTTGTTGTGTCATTGACATTTGGCGAACAAGATGCCCGTATAGGTCACGCGTTAGGTAAAAGGAGTGTAAAGCTCGTTGAAGTACCATTTTAATTACGACTGCCACTAACGAGTGTACGAGAGAGTGTTTTCGTCAGGGTCTGAAGGCTTTTAAAGCAGTATAATTGAAACTTTTAAAGGGAAGATTTTCTTTCTTTCTATAGGTTTGTTTATCGATACTTAAAGCGACAGTAGCCGAGGAATCGCCCAAAGATATAACATGTTCAGTGATTTCTGTATTAAAGGAGAATATCACCCTTATCAGTCGTGCTTGGTAGTAAATCATGACATTGCGAATTTGTGTCCCACATAAATTTGATTATTGACATATTAACACCCTGATAAACTTGATATACTTGATATTTAGTGGTGAGGGGGAGGAGGGAAGGGTTGTGTGAAATACTGAAGCGTTGATGATTTTCATCGTTAAATGAGATTTTGTGATCAGTCGGGATTATTAATCAATAATTAAATAAAGGGTTGGAACTTTGTTTGAAAGTGTCCATAGTTTAAATGGAATTTTTGGTTCAGTATAAAACAGCAGCCATTTTGGGGGGAGGGGGGTTGGAAATTTGTGGTAAATAAAGTCACTTACATTTATAGAAAGTTGAGTACTTTTTGAGGCCCTGTTTTTTTGGGTTTTTTTTGGGGGGGGGGGGACACATCGTGTGTAGCCCTATCATTGGTGTGATCAATGAGCATTCTCTCAAAAACGTCATTTCAGCGACAGCAGTGTTGTAAATATTACACTCATTCCGATAAGTAGAAACTGCTATTTTATTGTACATCAAACCTGCAGGTGTTTTTCTTCACAAGTAAAACAGATGATTACTTGTAGGTTTGTATATATCATTCCTGTCAGACCATCTGTATTAAAAGTTGGTTTTAAAGATGCAAGTTGTCACTGTAAATATCCCAAGATAATTGCCATAGTCTTCAAAATCTACCGGTGCAAGAGAAGGTGTGAATCTCAGGTTCAGTTTAGTCATCCAAGGAGGGGTTGGTGGGGCATGGGAGGGATGGGGGAGGGGGAGAGGGAGGAGGAGGGGTGATTGGGAGGCCTTGGCAAGAGGAGTGTTAATCTCAGGTTGAGTTTAGTCATCCAAGGTGGGGTTGATGTGGCATGGGAGGGGTGGGAGAAGGGGAGGAGGTGGGGTGATTGGGCGGCCTTGGCAAGAGAAGGTGTGAATCTCAGGTTCAGTATAGTCATCCAAGGAGGGTTTGATGTGGCGTGGGAGGGGAGGGGGAAGGGGAGGAGGGGGGTTGATTGGGAGGCCTTGGCAAGAGAAGGTGTGAATCTCAGGTTCAGTTTAGTTATCCAAGGAGGGGTTGGTGGGGCATGGGAGGGCTGGGAGAAGGGGAGGAAGAGGGGTGATTGGGAGGCCTTGGCAAGAGAAGGTCTGAATCTCAGGTTGAGTTTAGTCATCGAAGGTGGGGTTGTTGGGCATGGGAGGGGTGGGAGAAGGGGAGGAGGAGGGGTGATTGGGCGGCCTTGGCAAGAGAAGGTGTGCATCTCAGGTTGAGTTTAGTCATCCAAGGAGGGGTAGGTGAGGCATGGGAGGAGGGGTGGGAGAAGGGTAGGAGGAGGGGTGATTGGGCGGCCTTGGCAAGAGAAGGTGTAGTATAGTCATCCAAGGAGGGGTTGATGTGGCATGGGAGGGGTGGGAGAAGGGGAGGAGGAGGGGTGATTGGGCGGCCTTGGCAAGAGAAGGTGTGAATCTCAGGTTCAGTTTAGTCATCCAAGGAGGGGTTGGTAGGGCATGGGAGAAGGGGAGGAAGAGGGGTGATTGGGAGGCCTTGGCAAGAGGTGTGAATCTCAGGTTCAGTATAGTCATCCAAGGAGGGGTTGGTGTGGCATGGGAGGGGTGGGGAAGGGAGAGGGGTGATTGGGAGGAATTGGCCAATCATTCTTTCCCCTTTTGTTTTCTAAGTATTGTTTATTTGTTCAAACTCGGTGTTCATTAAGTCTGTTATGGCTGTCCGAAATATAATCAGTAAATATTGTCGTTATATAAGATTGTAGGACCCACTAGTAAAAACCCCACATACCAACTAATATCAAGCACTGCGGGTGGGTATCAAGCACTGTGGGTGGGTAGGAAAGTGGTCTCTGAGAATTCTGTGTTTCCTTTGTTCTAAAACTTTTCCTTGGTCTATTGTGTTTTTTTTTTTGTCATTTTTCTTGGGGGGGGGGGATCTTTATTCTTTTCATTTATGTATATTATTCCATCCATGGTTCTATTGTTTTGCAGATCTTGCCTTTTCAGAGGAAATACTCCATTCTGAGTAATTTATCCATCGGTGAGAGTAAGCAAGCTGGCAAGAAGCCATCCAGGTCAGTCACCACCAGTAACAGTGACTTCACGAAACCGTCCAGACTCAAGTATCCCATCAGCCATCATTCCGGTGAGTACAGCATATTCGTTAAATCATTGGTAAAGAAGTACCAGAAAAAAAAAAATATTGTGGTGCCTACCTACCAATGTTGCTACTTTTAGCATGTCATTCAGAGACTTCCTTACCCCCCTTCCCCTGCCCCACATTTTTTCTATCCCCCTACCCAAATCCCTGTCCCCTTTCGCACAGAAAATGCCCCGGTTTATCCCATTGAAATTCATTATGTACTGCACAAGAATAGCTCAGGAAAATGCAAAACATGGCACTGATATTATATTCACAAAGAGATCATCAATAACCTCATGACACATGAGATTTCTGCCATTTATAGATACCAGTTCAAAATTAAAATAAATAAATATAAATATTCAGGTAAGGTATGATGATACACCCTGACTCTGGAAAACGTTGTGTAAACATTTTAGGTCTTATTGGTCTTTTTTGAGGACTACATTCAACTGTTGTACAGAAATCTTTGCACCCTCCCTTCCTCTCTGGAGGTACCCAAGTAGCTTAAATATCATTGCTGATGAGAACTCTAAAATAAACAGGCCAGTTGTCAAAAAAACAAAAGAAAATAGATTTCTCACTAAAAGGTTTATAATGATGGCTGTGTTTACTTATTTCTTGCTCAACCGTTTCCTCGTCATTTTGTTATTGTTGTAACTGTTGAGCTCAGAACAAAGAGTCAATGAGGCTGTGTCTTAACTTGCTGCTAGAAACTTTCTATTTTTGAAATTAATTTTTTTAATTCTCTCCTGCTAATTTACATCTATTTTTAGCATTTTCCAAGAAGTACTATAGTCCCTTTTTGAGTAGTTTTATTTTAAGCAGATATTTCATCGTCTCCACAACATTTCTGTTCAATATTATTACTTGATGAATGTTGGTGCTTCGTACTGCGGCTTGTGTCTTCAGTTTATACCTGAGGTATACAAGAGGGTTACCTCATATCACCTGACACATGCCTCTCTTAGAAGTACAGCCCCCCTTTTCCCCCTTGAAAAAGGGGAAAAAGTACAGCCCCCTTTTCCCCCTTGAAAAAGTACAGCCCCCTTTTCCCCCTTGAAAAAGGGTAAAAAGTGCAGTCCCCTTTTCCCCCTTGAAAAAAGAGGGCAAAGTGCACTCCCCTTTCCCACTTGAAAAAAGGGGGAAGTGCACTCCCCCCTTTTTCCCTGTGGGAAAAGTGCACTTCCCCCCTTTTTTCAAGGAAAAAGGGGAGAAAGTACACCACCCCCTTTTTTCCCTTGAAAAAAGGTGGAAAGGTGCAGCCCCCCTTTTCCCCTTGATAAAAGGGGAAAGGTGCTTTCCTCCTTGAAAAAGGGGAAAAGTGCACTCCCTTTTTCCTTGAAAAAAGGGGGGTGGTGCACTTTCTCCCCTTTTTTCAAGGAAAAAGGGGAGAAAGTGCACCACCACCTTTTCCCCCTTAAAAAAGGGGGAAAGTGCACTTCCCCCCCTTTTTTCTTGGAAAAAGTGCACTTCCCCCTTTTTTTCCTTGAAAAAGGGGGCTGCACTTTTTCCCTTTTTCCCCCTTGAAAAAAGGGGGAAAAGTGCACCATTACCCCCTTTTCCCCCTTAAAAAAGGGGAAGTGCACTCCCCCCTTTTTCCCCGTGGGAAAAGTGCACTTCCCCCTTAAAAAAAGTGGGAAAAGTGCCTCCCCATTTTCCCCTTGGAAAAAGTGCACTCCCCCCTTTTTTCCCTTGAAAAAAGTGCACCTCCCCCCTTTTTTCCCTTGAAAAAAGGGGGAAAGGTGCAGCTCCCCTTTTTCCCCCTTGAAAAAGGGGGAAAAGTGCTTTCCCCCTTGAAAAAGGGGGAAAAATGCACTCCCCTTTTTCCTTGAAAAAACGGGAGAAAGTGCACTCCCCCTTTTTTCCCTGAAAAAAGTGCACCTCCCCCCTTTTTTCCCTTGAAAGAAGGTGGAAAGGTGCAGCTCCCCTTTTTCCCCCTTGAAATAAGTGGGAAGTGTACTTCCCCTTTCCCTTTTGATAAAAGGGGGAAAATTGCACTTTATCCCCCCCATAAAAAGGGGGAAAGTGCACTTCCCCCTTCTTTTTTTCTTGAAAAAAGTGCAGTCCCCCTTTTCCTCCCCCACCCATTCTCACACATATCCACTGAACAGAACAAATTCAGTATCTGAACTGAGTACACCCTCAAATTTGGGTGAAACCCCTTCTTTTCCCCCCTTTTCCCCCCTTGGATGAAAAGAGTCGGTTGAGTCCTTCCTTGCTTCTATCAGACTTTTAAACAAACCGGAACAAGATTTTTCTTAGTTGTTTTGAGGAATCTGCCTATCCATAAACATGTCTGCCATAATCAAGGTATGTCGAAGATGGTTGGGGGGTTTTTTTGGTAATTTTTTTCTTTTTTTTATATCAGCTTGGGTTCAATTTGCTTTGAGTTCAATATTTATGACACTTTTGCAGTCATGTTTCACTTCGAATACAACAATTTACGGCTGGTCCGACCAATCTGAGGAAAAGATAAACTTGTGGCTGCCCTCCGACATATCAAACGACGATCATGAAACGTCGATCGTCGATTCAATTTTTGGACGATGTAACAAATATTAAAGATTGGAAGCAATTACGGAAAAACTGCTAGATCTCATGGGCAAACTCAAAGAGTCAAGTTCACGTCTTTTTCGACATTTGACCGACTTGTGAGACGCATCAAGATTTCTGACGATGTGCAGATAGAATTACATATAGAGGAGATTATAGGCCTCAACTATCGTGGGACTTGAGGAAGCCCTCCAAAGAAATTAATATGCCAATTATTTTGGTAAATTGATAAACGTTGCCCGCGAGATGAGGCATGTAACAGAAGATACGATGTGAATTTTCCAGCTTTTATTACAGGTGTGAAGCACCGGAGATTATGCAAAGAAGTACTCAACTGCAGGAATAAAAAAAACATGAAATCGCTGGAAAGAGCTGTAGGCTGCCCAGCTGCGCCGTACTCTACGACAGAAAATCATTACATGCAACATATTATATATATTGATATATGTACATGTATATATATA
>KN888952.1:6770-17653 GCA_000934455.1 Apostichopus parvimensis | reverse complement strand
GTTGGTGAAACAATTGAACAGTAGATAATAATAATGTTTGTCAATGCAACATGTGTGGCTATGACTTTTGGTTTTTATTTAAGAATTATCGGTGGTGGTTGTAGACCATACTTTTAGTAAACATGAATTTTGTTAAATATTTGTCAACATAATATGTGTGGACTTGTTTTAATTTTATTTAATTTCTCTTCTTTAAGTGTTGAAAATTAAATGCTAAAATTCTATCGAATTTGTATTAGAACATTAAACGAACATTTACAATAGAGAAATAATTCAACTGTGTTTCTTTTTTCATTTACATTTAGTAAACATGAATTTTGTTAAACATTTGTCAATATAATATGTGTGGACTTATTATAATTTTTTTTTTAATTTCTCTTCTTTAAGTGTTGAAACTTAAATGCTAAAATTCTATTGAATTTGTATTAGAACATTAAACGAACATTCACAATAGAGAAATAATTCAACTGTGTTTTTTCCCATTTATTGTTTTATTTGTTGTGTTTTATCATGTGTTCAAATTGTTAATGTGTATTATGGAGCCTTTGGAATGGTTCATGTGTATTATAGAGCCATATAAACAAGGTGAATATAGCGCCATATGTATGTGGAGCTATTTATGTTAACCTCATTGGAGCAGCTCCTCCTTTTATCGAGGACCATAAATTACACAAATTACACAAAACTGCAACTAATATTAAGAATCAGCACTATGTTCAACCAGCTTCAACAAACATTTTGTTTCCATGCACCCTTAAATTAACTTCCTTGTGTAAGATATCTTCATGCGTGATTTCAGGGGTTTGCAGGTGTACAACCCTCCCCCTTTTCAACCCCACTCCCTCAGAGAGAGAGAGAGACACACATACACACAATTAAAAGTAGTTATTAACAAAATCTTGCACGTATATGAATTCATAACCTAAATATACCATTTCCCTTTTCTTCCTGGGTGTGGGGGCAGCTAAGACACCCAGTCCCACCCTACACGGGAGTCGACTTAACGACTTCAGAGACATACCCTCTCCTCTTGTAAATCCTGGATCCACCCCTGATATGATAGTTTAATTTTTAAAAATTCTTAAAATGTCTGAGAATATAATTTGGAGGTGTATCAGATCTAGGGGAATGCGCGTTTGACAACCTTTAACAATTATTGACATATTTTAATGGCGTGCTTTACCGATCACTTTATAAAGTATGTAACCTTATTCTGCTGGTTACCTTACAAACTTGAATATAGTTTTTGTAATTTAGAGTTCTCTGTCATCTTCTTACTGATCCAAAGTTTCGGTTGACAAAAATATTATTAGTTTCAATTTTTAGTTTCTGTGAAAATACAACGGATAGTCATGAATCACATATGAATATATTGAATTATAAAACCTACGTTATAGACGAAAGCAAATGCCAATATGGAAATGTGTACAATGCAAGGATAAATAGTGTTGGCGTGTTCATTTATGAATGTTTTGATATTAAGATGCAACTATTGTAGATGATATTTTGCCCGAGTTACCCGTTAGTTTAGATGAAATTTTATGATTAATAAGGCCTGCTGCAGTGAAGGGTCAGAAGGGACTCGAAATTTAGGTAAGATGTCCAGAAATTAACAGTAATATAGAAAAAAAGCGATCTGTAATTAAAACATTTCTGAAGTCATTCTGTAACAATGTGTTCAATCTTTTACTAATTCTGATCTACGAATTAACACGTAAAGTGATTTGCATGATCCTGCGCTGCATGTTAATATTCATTTAATTTAATACTTCAACGTTCACTTCATCCGTTTCATTTTTATTATTCAAACCTAATTTAAATAAACAAAGCTCAAATAATTGGTTGAATGGCTTCGTGTATTATTAGCTATAGTGTTATGTATCATTTTAAAGAATGTGTGAAAGTAAAATGGGCCTGATGTTTCGATCCTGGCAGGATCTTCTTCAGAGGCTGAACGGCAAGTCTTGCCGTGACAGCTGCCGTGAGATTTGAAATTTTAGAAGATTTGTTTTGATATTGCACATTTGCTTTCTTTAACCTTTATTTAGTTTACAATTCAAGAATACGTTAAGCGTTACAAAAGTAAAATGGTATTCAAATCTCTATCTTTTTGCTCTTGTCATTATCACTTAAACAACAAAGAGAAAATACAAACCAACCATGCAGAGGGAAAAAAACTTTAAGAAAACATTATAGGGCTTAAGTAAAGTTTTCCTCTAGAGATTCGTGACATACACGTAGTACCCGTGGCCATTTATAATATATAGAATACTGGATAGTTTGCATAATCCCAACCTGTTTATGAATATTCACTTTGCGGTAAACACACTTGTCACAACATAACATACATCATATTTCATTCTTAATGGAT
Source organism: Apostichopus parvimensis (assembly GCA_000934455.1). Lineage (NCBI taxonomy): Eukaryota > Metazoa > Echinodermata > Holothuroidea > Aspidochirotida > Stichopodidae > Apostichopus > Apostichopus parvimensis. Next base: position 15,282 of record KN888952.1, on the reverse strand, counting down.
AAATGGTATCTTGCGCCTTGACGACAGTCACGAAGCGACGAGTGAAAGTTACAACTCACTATATAGGCGTATCGTCTGCGCGTTTCATTTACGCGCCAAAGTGTCTGTCTCACCTGGAGCTAGCCACGAGTCAACTCTTAAAGAAAGTACGATGCGATCGCCTTGTTGTAATGATACCTGGGTTTGTTTTACTGTCATAAATCTTCCTAGCTTAGCAACATATTTCTTTACAGTAGTTCGATATATCTTCGATCGTAATGAACTTTATGGCCAGCGTTACCGAAAACTGCACTCCTGAATCATTGGTGTTTCTATGGGCTGAGCCAAGTTTATTTCTGTGTGCATTGCATTAAAGTAAAGTTTTATGTGTTTACTCGGAGCGCTGTGCTAAGTTCACAGGTGTCTTCAAATAAACTTTATGAGTCCAAAATATTCTAGTTCAAAGAAGTTTGTTTTATATGCAAAGAAAGCATAAAAAATATTATCTACGGTGCGTCTTAGAAGACCGTCTGCTGATGTTGTGTACGTTATCATTGAATTTAGAAATTGGTTTCGTGACTTTAAGTAATATTTATGATGACATTATGGCATAACACTCAAAGACGATCAAACCAAGTTTGTTATTGTCGTCGTTAAAATATATATATATATACATTTCCAGACTTAAGTGTATAGAGAATCTAGGACACCGCATGGCAGCCCTGACCAACAGACATCTCGACCCTCGAAATATTGCATATGTGTTACAAAATCAAAGATTGGTATAACGTATAACATTGTTTCAATACAGTGTATATTAACCTGCGTGGATCCCTCATGGTTCTTATTTTAGCAACTGCAACCAAAGTTACCATCCTCAATAGTTATAGGCTAACTGTTGGTGTGTATACTGTTATCAGAGTTTACTGTGTGCAGTCTCCTGTTTACTGTAGTAGCCTCAGTGTCCCTCACTCTGTGTAGTACATGCATGTATTGTTACTGTGCAGTCATTTTAGTGGCTATTGTAATAATTGTATCTGTTACCATCCTCAATAAAAAAAGAAAATAAAACTGTTAGCAAACTGCTTATCCACTAGAGAGCCTGTGTGGGAGAATTTGTAAAGTCACTTGTCATTTAGCCTTTGAAGAAGATCCTGCTAGGATCGAAACGTCAGGCCAACTTACTTTTACACACCATCCTCAATAGTTATACTGTTGGTTTGTATACTGTTATCAGAGTTTACTGTGTGCAGTTTCCTGTTTACTGTAGTAGCCTCCGTGTCCCTCACTCTGTGTTGTACATGCATGTATTGTAACTGTTGCAGACTGCAGTCATTTTAATGGCTATTGTATGTTAACATCCTCAATAGTAATATTGTTGGTTATAGCTGTATAGTTATAGCGGTTTCTCTCTACCGGGCAAACTGTTACGAAGTACTCCAATAATGTACGTATTAACCCTGATGACTATTTGAGTCATGTATATTTCTTCAAGTCAATAGCAAATTTAATTCCCTAAATTAATAATCAGTTTGCTAGCGGAAAGTCTAAAAGAAAGAAAGCATCCCAAAAAAGATCTTCGTTATAAAGTCTTCAATAAAAAATTTCAAAAACAAAAAAAGTCATAGTATTTTATCTATTCATTTAATTGAAACATTGCAAATTGTATCAGATCATACAAAGAAAAATTGATTAGAAAGAGGATGATAGATAATTTAAAAAAAAAATATTTAAAAAAAAACATTGTCAGATTTAGCTCCAAATGAACTAAAGAGTGAATTAAGAAGGAAATTTTAATTTTAATATCATGTAAAAATTAACCAATTAACAACATACATAGTCTATTACGCATGTTCTATATCACCATGCGTTTTATCGTTGTTTCTATTCTACTTTGGTCAATGGACTCATATAACCTGATGACACACTCTTTGTTCGTCAAAAACTGCTGTATCATGGAAGGAGTCCAGAACAAATATACTTAATGGAAACTGTCTGGGTTTTTTATTTGTTATTATGCAATTCGAGAAACAGGTCGCCTCTTTCCCAGGCAACACCCCGCCACCACACCTACCACCCCCCTCCCCTTCCCACCCCATGCTCTCCCCCTCCATCACTCCTGTAATTACATCCCTGACTTCATAAACACTAGACAAAACAACGCGACGACAATACGCTCTCTATATTTTGCTTTAGTAAACTGCCACCGTTCAGTTTCGACGTCTCTCTTTAGATGATCAGACCGTACTACATAACAATGGCTCTATAATTAAATGGCAAATTGGGCGCTCAATCCGTCAAAAACTATTTTTAAAAAAAGTGGACAAAATATTCTACAAGAAAAAAAAGAGGAGAAATGAAGAGAAAAATTCAAAAGAATGAAGGAATACAATTTCGAGACTTTTGTTTTATATTTGAAGGTTTTATTGTGAGCTATTATGAGGCCACTTTACCTGTATCTAATAGAGTTCCAACCTCTCCAGACAGCTCAGGTGTACAATAATGGATCGCAACAAACGTAGAATATTAAATATGGAGAGAATTGATCATGCCTGACAATTATAAGATGATCCCAACCCATTACCCTCTATTTGATAATAACTTTATTGAATACTATTTTTTCCCCCAGATTAAATTACCCAGCTAAGAGAGTTTTGATCCCTTCATTACGAAGTCTCGTTCATTTGAGTTGTCTTATCTTTTTTTGCAGGAAACCTTCCCCGATCATCTTGAAGTATTTTTGTGAGATGAGCCTGTATATTGATTCAAGGCACGAGTGTGTTGAACTTTCTCACAGGTGTGTGTAACCAGTCCCCAAGCCTAGCGTTTACAGACCGCTGACTTTTTGCCATTTTGATGAATGTGTCTTGTCACTCCACCATGTCTTAACTAATATTTCTTCCTTCCTTTTTTTAAACAAAAAACAAAAAACGGATGACTAAACTATAGTTTCCCAAAAAGAAGAGATACATAAAATTCGATTTGCAAAATAAACGATTTCTATCAATTGAGTTCAACGATTAAGGAACAAGAGCAAAATTTTTGGCGCGAAGCGTCGGACATTGACGTGTGGGTGGAGATTGTTTAAAAAAAATGTTCTCTGTCTTGTACATGTATGAAGCCTGCTCGTTCAATACTTTTTGGTTACACAGTGTATTTAGAAATACGAGAGTGTGAACAGCCGTTTCTTTGAGAGCCAAAACAAACTTGCAACTGGCAATGTAAGTTGAAAGAAAATAAAACTAATCAAAGATGTTGACTTATTAAACCAGCCGTTTGATTGATAGCAACAAGAAAATATTGCGAAAATTATATTGAAAAGATAAAATCTAAACAATAAAGGGAAATATGGTTACCTGTATCTGTAGGCGTGACAAGCTGTCCTGGTGGATGAGTGAGTGAGTAACAAAACGATAAGCCCATCACGTGACACTTCCTTTTCTATATATATTGCCTGTCGTCTGCGTCGTCATCGCTATCGCTATCGATGACTAGTATTGCTATAACGTCATAGTAGTCCTTTGCTTTTGTTTTATGTATAAAAAAACGTGTTGTAACTTTAAGAGTAACGAGTTATTCGTTCGACATAGTAAACGAAATCACATCTTTAAAGGTAGTCAGTATAGGCCCCAAATTATAGCACGCTATAAGTTCTAGAAGTTTTCAAAAAGTCCTTTCCTTGAGGTCTTTACTCTCCAAATTGTTTTCAGACATTTTTAAAGAACATACAAGATGAATGAATGTCCAAATGAGGAAAAAATCCTCGAAGGTTGTAATATAAACAGTTTAAGAATTTTGACTAAATGTGACCTTATTTGAATATCTAGCATATCTTAAGTTAAAAAAATATTTCAAAATTTATCACAATATCAAAATTATAAATCGTCTTAATTTCTCTGAACAAAGAAGAATTCCTTTTATAATAATTTTTTCTCTTTCTTCAAACATATAGTCTCGATGTAAAGTGTTTGGTTTTTATTTTGAAATTTGTATGGCCAAATGTATCTTAACAGCATAAAAATCAATTATATACTGTAGACATGTACTCGCTTTCATGTTGTAATAAATATTTCTTTAATAAGTATATTCCAATAATATTCAAATAATAATAACCATAGAATACCTCAAATGAAAGAAATTACACACTGACGGATGTGATAAGATTAATAAGATTAATCTTTTCACATTAATACAAATATTCGTGAAATGTAATCGTACAGATTCAACTCTTGTGATTCACTTCACTAAAATGTCCAGTCTAATTTGTATCTCTGTTTAGTACATGAATCAATACCCATAACAGAAATACACGCGGCCCAGTTGTAATAACATTTTCTCAGATAATTTTTCATCTATTTTTTAAATCGTAATAAATATAAACTATCACACATCGATTACAGTGTTTACCTAAGATTAGTAAGATTATCATGTTTTCACTAACAACAATTTTATTCGTGAAATGTAATCACACTAAGTCATCTCTGGATGGTGTGATTACAGTGTTTACTTTATGTTAGTAAGATGACCACAATTGCACATACATTCGTGACAAGTAAACATGCACGCTGAATGGGTGATTTCATGAAATGCGTTAGTCCAACTTGTGTCGCCTGGTATACGAGTCCAGAAAAAAGTTTATTTCTGTGTTGTAATTATGTTAACCTTTTTATCAGAAATTAAAAATGCAAAGCAACATTTGTAGCAGACACGTCCTTATTTGAAAGAAACTACAATAGTCATGTGAGTAAAACACATCAAACATTTCACAAAGTAAATTCCTTTTGTGTCTGGAATTAAATTCTCGCCAAAAGGAAAACCAAATCGTAAATTTCATTAATTTTCATGAAAAAAATTATTCAAATTTTGTATGAAAAATTGTATTCGTCGATGCTTGAAACAATGAAACAATACAATGAAACAATACTTGACACAATGATACTAAATTGATGAACATGTTAGCAGTATTGAGTATCTCAAGGGTTTTCACAATGAATGAGTATGGCAATATTATAACTCCATATTAATATACTCCTCGGTCCTGGAAAATATCGTGAACAAGACAAAAAGCTTCCTTTCGATTTTAAAACTTCCTTACTTAAAACAAAAGTTGCAAAAACAAACAAACAAGAAAACAAGAACATGTCGTTAATCTCGAATAATATCCAGAATACAGAGTGATAATCCACGGGTTTTTTTAGATTGATTGTTGTTATTATCAATATGATGAAATATATTTCATCTTTTTATAAAATAGGCTAAATAAGTTATCCATGTTAGCTCTGAGCACGATCAAATTTGACAACGTTATATATATTTAAACATGTATATATTATATCATCTCCTTTGGTAGTTTTTTGTGTTATGCTAACCATCTGTTGTGTTTTGTAACTTTATAAAAGCGTAAAATCAACATTATTTTTTGTTTTAACTTTATATATATAGTGGTCCTTGATTTTACGAGAAAACTACTCAAAACTGATCAAAAACTACTTCAACTCGAAGAAAGGATGTACGTTACAACCCCTTAGACCAAATTTTAATGATAAATCATTATAAAAACAAAAGCATGCGATTAAAACAAAGGAAAGTATAGATGGGATGGTGTACTAGTCAAAATGGGGGCAAAAAACCTAAGGAAAAAATCGGTGAAAGATGGGGGCTAATATTTTATTTTTCTGTGTGTGTATATGTGTGTCAAAAGTAAAAGTTATGATATATGACCCGGAAGCACAAATATGAATTTGTAATTTAAAAATTCTGTAGGTGATTGCATACTTCATCAGCGTTGACAATACATAAAACACAACACGAACGAAAGTGTTACATTGTAAAAATACGGTAAAGATTAATTCATTAAGGACAAAAAATGAAACTTTTACACGTTTTAATAAGTCACGTAAAAAGTTGATAATGATACTTCAGAATTGGTCATTGAAACCAACTTAAAATACTTATCGTTAAAACGAATGACCCGAAACTTTCAACGAGATAGAGAGAGAGAGAGAGAGGTGGAGGAGACGTTTTCTATGCTCTCTATAATGCAAAATTACTTTTCATCATTTAAGTGGTTTTATCATTACGTTTTCTTATGCAGGGGCTGAGGAAGTGATTTGAAATTAAACGTATAAGCATCTTGCTGAATGAACAAACATTTCATTTGAATTATGATTAAAAAAATGTTGAAGTGAATTCTTCTTTTAAATTTTCTACAGCTTACTCATTTTTTTTTGTGCCTCATCGCAGAAACATTTGGTGGAGCTCATTAATTAGTTTCTAAAAATACACAGAAGCACAAAAGATATGGAACCATATCGGTTGCTCCATCTATTATATTTATTTCAAGAAGCCCGATCGACTTAGTCTTTACATTATTAAACACACTTCTTCCGAGTTTCACCCTAACTATACTGTTTTCAAGTGGGTATTTGTTTTTAATTAAGCAGTGTTTAGTGCGTTAGATACACATTATATATCTACAAAGGATCAATTTCGTTAATGAAGCTAGCAACGTACAATGTTTACACATGCTGTGTAAGATATATATATACAGAATCATATATAGCATCGTAATTATAACACTGTGAAAGTGAAACTGCATGGCCAATGTCCATCGCGTGACTGCCAATTAAGAGAAGGTAGCCGTTAATGAAGTCATTTACCCATCATGCATTCTCCACCCTCTCCGTAACCTTCGCAACCCCCCCCCCCCCAACACACACACACACCTCAGAGACTGGGGGAGGGAATTGTAGATATATGTAAAATGTGCACTATGATCATTTATTTATGAAGTAGACTCCCCACCGACCGTTTATTGTAAACCTTCTTCTGTATGTCACAATGTCAACTTAACTGAGTACTGGGTGTGTTATTACAAAACCTCTGGTTTTTTCTTCTTTCTGTTTTAAGATTCCGTTACGTCACATCAGTTAATTTAAATAATCAATAATTGAATCTTGTAGGCCTATTCGGGACAACTTCACAGTGCTATTACCACTGTACACTGTACTTTCGTTGTCATGCTTCGAAGCACTTGTACTGACAGTATGAGCAGTTCCTAACGCTGTTCTGAAAGAGGAGAGAGTCATACTGATCCGGCATATACTGCCAGTACAAGTGCTATATTGAAGCATGATATGCACGTACAGGTAATTAAAACATTGTTCCAACTGTGTTGAATCTGTAAATTTAATAATCATGAAAATTAGTTCATTTCAAGGTTTGACCTTTTGATAAGCTATGTGAAACTAAAGAAATGTTTTTCATTCATTTTAGTCGTGGCATAAAGAGAAGGTTAAAGCGTGATCAATTTGAGTTACAAAGTCAAGAAAAGAATTGTTACAATTGTAACATAGTTCTTCACGTGACGCATGTTTATAACAAACAGTAGCTCAATAAAATGGAATGGATCCCCCCATCCCCCTGCCCCACTCGTGCTGTCGCTAAACATATACCAAGCTCTTCCATGATCAAGTGACTCGCCATTTTCATTTGTTTTAGCTTATTTTCTTGTTATTAATGTCTTACTTGTTTGTTTATGTGCTTTATTGCTTTGTTAGCATCAGTGGCGTATTAAGCAAGGGGCAGGGGTGGGGGAGATCCCGGGTACCAGTCAGAGGGGGGAGGTGCTATGCCACAGCCCAGAAAATGAATATTTAAACAACCAATAGGAAAAATTAAGAAACATTTACTGAAGAATGAGACCTTCCTAATCATATAATCAGTTCAAAGCTTTGCCAGAGATTCTCAAATGGGAGGGGACAGCCCTCCCTGTACACCACTCCCCCAGGGACGGCATCCCCTGCACGGGGTGACAAAGGAAGGATCCGCCCCGGTTGCCAAGTATTCTAGGTACGCAACTAGCTAGCCTTCTTGTTTTTTTTTTAGCTTGCATGCTAACATGTTTGTCTGTCTGTCTGTTTGGTTGTTTTTTTACTTACTTGTTCTCTTAACAGCTTATTTCTTACTTCTTTGCTAGCATGCTTGCTTGTTTGTCGTAGCTGGTTTTGTTTATACATTGCTTTAGTTTAGCTTATTGTTATTGCCCGGCTCTATTGTTTTTATGCTCGCTTGATTTGCCTATAAATTACCTATCTGCTTGCTTTGTTGACTTCATCAGTGATTATGATTAGGTCACAGCGAAGAAAAGGTGTCATACGTTATAATGGAACTACTGAGTTATTACAATAAAATGCACGTTTTTACCACCATCAAAATAACAAAAGAAAAGAGTAGTATATAAAATCAAATAAAAACACATACATAAAACAGTGGTATTTGACGTTCGAATTATGCCACAGGAAATTAAGCGTTAGTGGCCTAAGATAAATCGAAATCACTTGTAATTTCCTTTCGCTGATAAAGAGCACATATTTTTTTCTTTTCAAAACAAAGCAAGATTGGCCACAAATTGTGTTGATGTACTTAGTCTATTATGTAGGCCTATGTGGACATGCTTTACATTGTATCGTCCGCTAATAGCTTTCCTCTCTCTCTCTCTCTCTCTCTCTCTCTCTCTCTCTCTCTCTCTCTA
>KN888951.1:0-11143 GCA_000934455.1 Apostichopus parvimensis | reverse complement strand
GGGGGGGCGAAGGGGGCAGTCGCCCCCCCCCCTCCTTGAGCACATTTAAAAAAAAATTAATGTTTTTATAATATCGCTAGTAATTTCAAAAGAGAAAATGCTAAGATGCAACTTACAAGGCCTGGGAAGTGCCATTTCCAGCGATCTGGGACGCATTTTGCAGCCAAAATTTTCTTGTACGCTTCGCGCCAACCATAGTGGCGCTACGCTTAGATAGTATGCAATGCCGTATCTACGGCTCTGAAAATTTTTGACATTTTCGCCCCTCCCTTGGCAAATTCCTGGCTACGCGCCTGTCCATGTATAATATCACATCTGTTTGATTATCGTAATTATACATTCACTCCATACTTGTTTATATTTTGAACAACGTACGATACTCCTCACTGTTGACCTAACAATAAAGTCTGTGGATAATTTAATTCTTCTTAATATCATGATTTCGACTTTCATGATAGACCAATTCGTGTTTGAATAATCTCTCGTTTTGTAGTATGCATGATAAACAAATTTCGTAATAATCACCTGAACTGACCTCCTATCTATGTATACGATGTAACTGTATGTTCCTTGTGGCCGAATAAACAAGGATATTTTTCTACGATTCCAACTTAAATTTGTAATACAAGTGTTATATTAAGTTTCCAATAGAGTGGTAACCTGTATGTACCTGTAACTGGTGATTCCTTGAAACGACAAGTTACTCTTTACGAAAAAGGCATAACAACTAAAATGAATATGAAATTGAATATATGATTTTAATCAACAAGCCATCCATTGATACCATTTCCTGATAGGAACACTATTCTGTGCATATATGCTTCTCAAAGAGCTTAATATACTACTGTAAGTGCAATATCATCATTCTACTTGGTTAATTAATGCTAACTTCTCATCAATAATATTTATGATTTGCATGCGATTTTTTTCCTTCCACTTGAAATTACGACAATCGAAATGTTTTGTTGGAAAATATTTCGGTAAAACAGGAATTACTATCTAACATAACAGCAGTCTCAACAGTTGGTAAACAAAATGGAAGGTTTGGTGTGTCCTCAACATCTTCCCTGTCAGTTTTCAAGATCAGAACCACACTCAGTGGTCTTCGTCGGTGGTCTGTTCTTTAAAGTAATTCCAATACACGCAACTATGACCAATGTAGCGCCAACATAAGAAGTCCAAGCAGCAGATATTTGAAGTATTAAGAATTGAAATATAAACGAAAAGACGATTTCTATAGTTAACATAACTGTCACAATGGTTGCGGACTCTACTTTCAATGCAAAATAAAGTGCAGTTTGACCAAAGAGATTGATGACACCAGCCAATAATGAGTACATCCAGCTCTCGGGAGTTGGTTTCGTCCAGTTGCCAACGACAATGGCAGCCACCAAAGAAACGATCACTACTACTGTTGAGTTAAAAAACATTGAGAAAAACGTGTGTATTTCGAGGGCTGCCTGTTTTCGTATAAACACATACAACAAAGTTATTGAAAAAGCGGCGCTGATGGCAAAGGCGATACCAACAATGGGGTTACTGTTAGGTCTTCCCTCCAATCCGTCCGAACCAAAGATAAATGAGGGTCGAGCAACAAACGTAACACCAACGAACGCTAATAAAGCAAAAAGAAAGTCAAATGGACGAAGCGGCTCTCTTAGGAAAATCCAACTGAATATACCAACATAGATAAGTGAAGTGTACAGGATTGTCGTGGCGTCAGCGACGTCGATGTACGTTATAGAAACAACGAAGAACACAGTATTTAGTGACAAGAAGCTTCCGCTGAGGGTAAGCCAGATGTAGCACTGATATTTTTCAGGAAGTGAGATTCGCTGGCATATTCCAAGGAAGATTGACCCGAATGTCATTACAGGCATAAACATTAAAATTGCCTGGAAAGGTTGAATCCTTTCTAAAACTAGTTTGATTAGAACGCTTAGGATGGCAAAACACAGGGCTGTGCAAAAAGTCAAAACTATTCCATAACGTTTCTTCAATAGATTTACAAAACCCTCTGGTGAACATTCCTTCCTCGATTCTTCTCTCGTTGTATCATCACCCTTCTCACTGCCAACAATTTCTTCTGTATTCTGTTTGGAAACTACTTCTCCTAAACTGAGCTCTTTTCTCTGGAGAGGATAGATGTCAGTTTCAACTTTGCTGTTCTGATCAGGCTGGCCAGTTGGTAATAATGGTACGCCGGTAACTGCTTCTTCGTGGATATCCATCTTGATGCGAGACTGAATCAAAACATAATGAATTAGTCACACTTTAACTTGCTTCTTTTTCAATTTGTTTACTTGGCTATGAAAAACCTAACATGGGCAATTTACCAACAACACATGATCAGAAACCGTCACATCTGTTGTAAGATAGACAATGACAGTATACATCGCACTAAATGTACATAAATTAAATACATAGTATGTGAGTGTGAATATGTAGGACCTACTGGCGCTTTTGCACTAAAGATGTACTGCACATTTAAATTCCATACAGCACCAAGACATGACCAAGTTTAAACAAACTCTTACATCCAAGTAAATCATTTTTACAAGGTGTCAAATGTTGACCACAGCTGATCTCAAACAATGCCTGGCCTCTACGATTGTTTTGTTTTGTGTTTGTTTTGGGGGTCTTTTTTCTTCTTTCTTTCGCTTTCTTTCTCGTCTCTTTTTCAGCACTTACTTTGATGAACTTACATTATAAATATTTCCATCATGAAGTTTAACTGACGTGGAGTATGTAACCTCTTTCACGACATCCAGTATATTTCACACATTGTACTTCAGGAGCATAATAAACATCTAAGGTATGACATTGAAATTTGAGTGTCCTCTTTGAATAATGACATACTGTTATCCAGGTTTGAATAAAAAAAATTATGTTCATCTGGCTTAGTAGGACACCAATCACCTTTTATTTTTAATATACATGCACCCTTTTAAAAATTACCAATTCACAAAATTACAACAGGCTTTCAAAATTGGGTCATTCCGTGTCAAATCACGGATGGCTGTGGCTGGACCCTCTCCAAAAATTATCACATTTATTTTATGATTGGAACACCAGGTGAAAAGCATATTCTGAAAATTTCAGTTGCATTCTTCAAAATTGGTCGATTTATCACAATTTGAAACTCTGCCCTTTTCACCACGGTGACATTTTGACATTTTCTTGATTTTTGAGGTCTGATTTCTCAGCAATTAAAAGTCTTACTACCTTTCTATAACAGAAGCATATGGCCTCTATCCAATAGAAATGGAAAATCCAAAATAGGATTTAAAAATGTGTTGTCTTGTGCAGTTGGGTCAACTTAAAAATACCAACATATTCAGTTTTGGTATTTTCCCCTAAATAATGTGCTATTTTTAGTGATAAACTGCTCCTAAACTATTGCTTCAGAATACTTGACTCTTTCATAGGTTGTCATTTCTAGTCCAAATAGTACAAGATAATGATTACAATGCTTTTCTGTAATATACAGTGCAAGTTGTGCAGCTCTAAAGTTGCTATTTCATGAGCACTGCAATTCAGCAGGTGCAAGGGGTTTTGATGCCAGTTCTAATACCAAATTAACAATGTGAGGGCTGTGAGGGTATCTTTTTTTAATTATAAGTATTAAGTATTTACCAAATTTCCAGGTTCTAGCTTTTCTCAATATTAATTTATGAGGTTGTAAATTTGCTCTGAAGTATGGAAGAAGCAATGCAACTGAAATTTTCAAAATGTATGATTATTTTATGGTGTTCCAAGCATACATACAATATGCCTGTTCAAAATTCATTGACAGTGTCCTAACTTTAGCTAACTTGTAAGGTCCATAATGTTATGTCATTTACACATAATATGATGGACCAAAGGAGGAAACAAAAGTTACATGTATGTACCTTGAAGCTCCCCAACTGTAGCATGCCAAAAAAAAATTAAATTGTTTTGAAAAGTATTTTCGTGGCTTTTCTCATTGTCACACACAAATCGCTCCCAATTGGCAGCTGCGAATGATTTCAATATGGTCCCCTAAAATATATGGCAAACTATCTCACACTACTTGGGTAAAATGCCCATATAGTGCACAGTAGGTCAATCTAGGATATGCTAGGTTTAGCCAATTTTATTCTCTCTGGGCCCTTTGCTCCAACAAATCTGTCTCTCTAGCCCTACTAGATAATTAATGGACCCAATCTAAACTATTATCAGATATATTGAAGAGTGCCACATCAAACAATAGGATATTCCCAATAGGAGGAATGCTTTGATAGTAGTACTTGAATGTTTGTGAATCATGAGTGGCCATTGTTAGACTTTCATGCAGCCACATTGATGGGGACATGCGGAAATTAATTAGGCCTATATAGTTAGCAATATTTTCTTGTTTACAAACTTGATATTTCATTCATTCACTGTACAGTAGGTCTATGCTGGGTCTATAATTTTTTAGCCGCTTTTTGTTGTGGTAAGGCCTATCCAGATTAAAATTACACTCGAAAATGGGTCGGTTGTAAGTTGACTCTGAAATACATCAACTACAGTGTATATTAGTAGAGCTCATACTGTAATGCATGCACAGTATAACACTAATAATATCACACAGCACAGAATTATAGATATCATTTCGCAAAACTGGTATGACGCGCAGTCGTAGCTGTTATAAGGCAATTGACGATATCCATAGGCAGTAAATAATGAAGAATTAACTTAAATATTACTATCAACAAAGAAAGCAAGAAATGCTGTAGAACGCAACTAACCTGTGGTCAGATTTACAGTGATGCAAAAAGTATCACAAGTATTTACTCAGGAACGTACGTCTGAATAAGCGTTCGGTTCAGATCATATTAAATTGATTGAGCATTCCGCAGTTGGGGTTGCACAGTAGTACTATATCAGACATATGCGGCTTATAATAAGAACGACCCCCGTTTATACACAGGCCTGACGGGAGGCATAAAAGGCTACCACCAGTATAAATAATCTCCTTCGCTGCAGACTAACTAAACGTATACTAACGTTTCCTAAATAAGGAAACTGTATATAAGACGTTCCCTTACGTCGACGCATTTTCGTAATGCTTTGACAGCACCAGGAGATAATTCCCATTAACGTTCATTGGAAGATACATTCATTGATATCGCATTTCATATAAGTCAAATATGGGCTTTAATAGTGTGTAGAGACAAGTGGACATTTTGTCGTGTTCACTCAAGTAAGTTTAAAAAGGAGGAACAATATATATATATATATATATATATGGTCAATATCGTCCACAGCTTGTGGTCAGTATCTGTCAACTCGCAGGGGTCACTCCTAGGAGTCGCTCACATCAAGTTGTCAGCATTCAAGCAGTGTAGTGACATGAATAAGGGGTTAATCAACGGTCTAGCGTGCGTTACTCACAGGATTAATGCACGATCGGGGGATAATGCAAGCGATGCACGAGGGCGGAGCCCGAGTGCTTCCAGCGATAGCATTAACACCCGGAGTGCATTAATCATGTGAGTAACGCACGCTAGACCATTGATTAACCCCGTTCATTCATACACTACCATTTGTGTGGGGGGAAAATCATAAAACAAAACATTTTTGGTTACATATAACCAAAGATTTATTAAAGTGATGCCCCGTAATTTTACCGTGCGTTACTCACAGGATTAACCACGGTCATCTGACCTGAATGGACCAATAGGATTTAGGAATCTTTACTAAGTATGAATGAATAAGGTATTATAATTATATGAGGTGGGTATCACACATTTTAATCATACTTTTAAAGCGTGTATTTTACTATCCTTTGAGAATGACAGTTGCTGTGTGTTATTATAACTAGTTTCTATATCGTATGTTCATATAACTAGTGTACCTGTTTTGGATTAGATATCAAAAGTTCCATACTGAGTAACTACCTATATGATAAAACTTTAGATGTGTTGAAATATAACGACCATAAATTCGAAACTGATGCAGGGCGACAACATCTAATATTGTTATCGGATGATCAATATATAAGAAAGCTCTTTTCTCTTCGTCTGCCGGTTCCTGACTTTTTTTCATCCATTAACATCGCGTCGATGTGGAACACTTGCTATCTTTCCAGACGGGTGGGATATGGGTGGGGTGGGAGTTTATGGGGTGAGTTTTGGCAGCATGGATATAATATATTATGATGTATGATCATATACTAAAGCATATGGACCAAACTGAGATTTCAAATTCGTACTTCATTCAATGTTCTATAACAATGGAACTTTCTTGACCTTACAGTGCACTAAATCAAAATTAAGCTAAGTATTACGATAAATGCGTAGATTAAAATTCAATTTTATTTCATAATTATATTCGCTCTTCTATTTAGGCTTAGAATTCAGTTTTTAGAGTGGAAAATTGGATGAAGTTCCTTCTCCATCCCATTTCCTGATTCCCTTCAAATGCAAAATAAATGTGATTCCCTTTTACATTTTATGCACTAGACCTATACATACACTCAGTTGTATTTATTGCGCCGTATGTCGTCTCTAACACCTCATGACTTTGGTTGTTCTCTTTGTTCCATGCATCGAGATAGGCGGAAAATATAATAAAACAAAGAAAGCTACTCATATATTGTAATATTTTTCTCCGCCAGTGCTGTATAGTGAACAAAACAGTTTTCTCCTGCGACGAAGTATTCAAATTTATCCGTTCATCCAATGGCCATCACTCTCGTAACAAGAATCTCACGAGTCGTATATGACGTCATGCACGTCAAAATCACAATTTGACTTTTAGCTGCGTTGGACAAATTTAATATCAATTCTTTGTCGTTCTTCAATTTTGTTGGTCGTTTTGAAGAAATAATGAGTCTGGTAGATACCCCATTCTGAGGATTTGATGTACCGGTATAAAATGGCAAAAGGTTTACCATTCATCTGATGAAATCATTTATCATGCGGAAGAACTAACCGGTCTACTTTGGAGAAAACTTTTTGAAGGTAAGAATGAGCACGTATATGGCATTTTGTATATGGTCACTGTGGCTTTACTATACTAGCTATAGGATATTTGTTTTAAAATATTTAATCTATTGAGGAATATCCTAGTCAAAAACAGTGCAACAAAGTAAATATATTTATTTCATTGCAAAAGAACAATGTGACTATGCGATCTGAATGCTTCTTTCAAGGTTGTTAACCATTTCAGTTAAAGGACGGTACAAACTGCGTGTGACTTTTGAAAGCTTTCACCAAATCATTGTTTATTCTGTTGGCTATAATGTGAAAGTTCACTTCAAATTACGAACATCTTAAAAATTAAAGTGAAATCTCACAAAGCGTTGGAGAAACCGTGTAGCTACAACAAGGTACAGCTCTATGAAGTTTTCCTGCTACTACTTGTATATCCCTTACAGAGGGAACATGTGCGAGCAGATGTGATAATATTGATGATGTAGAAATAAGCTGTTCGGTAAACCATTTATCTATAAATATCTATATCTATAAATTTATCTATAAAACGATGTTGACGTTAACAAAGGCGATGTATGAGGTAATAAAGTAAATAATATTTTAGGGGGATTTTTTTCCTTATAAGATAAAAATTTTAAAAAAATTTAAAAAGCACAACGAGTATGTTGTTTCGTATATATTTATAGCACTGTATACTGCAGAATATTGATTGCTTGTTTTAGTTCTTGTTTTCTTCTTTGTTTTTTGTTTGTTTTTTTGTTTTGCTTTTTGTTTTCTTGTTAAGTTTGATTGTCTGTCTATCTGTCTGTTGTTTCATAGGGAGAGAGGTTGGTGGTATTATATTTCATCATAAAGTTCATGAAGTTAAATATAACGGAAGAGTTTTATTTTCCCTTTCTGTGCGTGTGTGAAATAAAGATATGTAACACTGCGCCAGGTGATTTTGAAAATCAAACAGTTATCATTTTGTAATTAATTTGATAAAAGCTTATTATGTGTAAATTTGAGATCGCCTGAGGTTTCGATCCACCAGGATCTTATCTGTGTGAGCCGTCTGTTTCTTTTGTGTTTCCTGGTTTAGTTTAAGGTCCTCCTAGCCAATAGTAATGCTACCAATAGCACTCATTTATGCAATAATAATGCAACATACTTTTTGCTGTAGATATTGCAGTTTGATATCCAGTTTTCTTCTGTTTTAATATACAAATTGTTTGCTACCATTTTCATATAAAGACGCTTTATTTCTCCAGTCAGCAGCAGTATTTTGCATTTATCGTTTTATCTTTAACTAATTTATTGTAAATAGGGTTCACCTTTGTACCACAAATCTTTCAACCAATTAAATCAACAAATATCATATCGATACTACTTTATCATTCGAAATAAAATTAAATTTCTTTTGAAGCAATAAGTATTATATACCAATGACACCATGTTAGTTTGTGTTAACCATCTCTAAGTTAACACACAGACTGAAAAGTTAAATGCGCTATTAAATGACGAGGATTTACCTTCATTACCTATAGTTTTTCAATATGTTAAATAAAATCTGAAACATTTCTCGTTGGATGGCCCTCTATCGTAATGGCAATACATTAGTCGTTATAAAGGAGGGATAACGGTATACTTAAAACATAACCTTGAATTTAGTCCACCACAAATTCCTTACAAACGCATAACATATCAAGGTTTACTACGATAAATGTGTGGGACACATATTTTCTGAATTAATAATTAAACAACTCTTATAAATAGTCTAAATGGTTGTAACCAAATACGTGTCTTAATCGAGCCTCCTCCATATAGATCCCCCTATGACTTACACACTAAATCGTCAAAGTGATATGGTCTCTAAGCTTACACTATAACGGAAGAGCTGACACGTTGGCCATTCATAGTATACCTTCAATGTACCATATTATGACAAAGTAGATGTTTAGCTATTTGAATTAAAATTGGTTCCACACAACTGTGGACTTTGTTGCATATTATTTTGCTACTAAAATTTTTGAGAAAAGTGGAATTCGGACTAACTTACATGATTGCTTCTCGACAGTTTTGCCACTATAGTATACATTGTTATAAATGATGTCAAATTAAAAAAAAAACAATTTCTATGAAAGGATCGAAATCATTCATATTATAATTAGTTGTAACCTTCAGTGTGAAATGTAGAATTGAAAAATTGAAGTTTTGACCATATGTCGTGTTTTTAATTATTCTATTTGTTCTTTACTCTTTTTGGCATACTAAAATGTGATACCAAATCTGAAGTAAAACACGAAACAGATATTAATAATAAGTTAAAATACGACAAAACTCAAGTGACTATATCGCGCATTAATAAGACACACTATCTACTTGTCAAGTAAATCTCCGTTCGTTCTATATTATACACATAATGTTTTATTCTTTCATATTATATATTTCGTGGAATAAGTTAGCTGAATAAAAATTGAAGAATCGTTCCCATTGTGTACACATATGCCGTCTGACAACTGTTAATTTGATACCGCTGTCTTGAATGTATTAATAACTCATTAATAATTCATTAATAATGCATTAAGGTAATCCTAACAGAGAGTCGTCAAAGACAATGTTTTCTAAGGATATTGAACTTCAATAATTGTAATTATCAGAGAGACAAATAGGCATATGTTAACCTTCAAAAATATACATATTTTTAATACAAATTGCAAATATCGTTTATGAAACAGTAGATGTGGACACTATTTCTGTACATTTAGCCTAGTATGATTATCTTCATTTCACTGAATACCTCCTAACACATATGCACACATACTACATACACAGACAAATTCAATAAGAAAATGTATGTTTAAATTAGCAAATTAAGAAATAGAACTTTAAAGGGAACTGCAAACTTGAACTCTAGTAAATCAATCAAGAACTATATTCTTGAGGTCTACTCCAGTTATAGACACCTTGCTAATACTTAATAGATGAAAAATCTAGGAGAAAATAATATTGCATACTAGGATATTGTTAAAGGCTTGCAGAAAACAAAATAAACCTCATATTTCTAACTTAATAAGATCTTTTTGAGGAACCCAAAAAAAAGTTTTTTTTTTTTTTTTTAAATTACGAAAAACGTCTGTCAGAAATACTTATAGGCATACCATTAGACATCAAATCGGTAGGAATCAAATTCTGAAGGTCGCTTTAATCTGATAAGAAAAACAAGCAAAAACAATGAAAAGGCCAATCATCACTTTCGCCGCCATTCTCTATGTTTTCTATCACAACGTGTTGTAGATTCAATTGGCCTTGATTTGTAATTTGATTGTTTCTTGTTGGCTACTTCATAAAAAAAAATTAAAAAACTAGAGTGACTTACTAAACTAGAGGTTATAACAAACGTATCTTTACCATCGCCATTAAACCGTCAGAGTATTAATAACTTTACATTCTAAAAGACAACGGAAACAAGCGATTGACTTCTATAAGTATAATGGCTACATCTGTCGTCTGATTATCTATATTATATCAGTTGTGAGGATTCTTGCATGCATATCGGGATCAAAGATTTATAAAAGAAAATGCGGAAGGCTGTTTAGGACAAAATTAATATAAATAAAATACACTATACGACTAAGAAGAACAGATTTCAGCTTGAATAATAAAATGTAGAAATTGAAACACGAAGAACAATAGAATGATGCTTCAAAAGATTGCAGTCGCGCCGTAAAAGGATGATTAATATGAAATAATATGAGATATAAAAACTGTTCATTTTGCACGACAAAGTCAAACCTAGCTTGTATTGCAAAAAAGAAACTTGAAGTCTGGTGTATATGAAAGCAACAAGAACAAAATCGTAGTTTTATACTTTTTATTTTGTTAATGTTGAGAATGGTCTTTCGTTTTTTGGATAGTATTTTATACTTTTAAGGGGGAAAACATGGGTGTTTGGTACGGTGGATTGCTATATCGCGAACGATCTGGTTGCATTGAAATATCAATTACAAAAAATTGTTTGTTAGTTAAGGTTTGGAGGAATTTAGGTAAACTTATCTTTAACAAATGCTGTTTCATTTACTTTAAAATGATTCCTTCAAAATGTTTAAATAGCACTGTTTCGAAGTGATCCTCGTTATAGTAGTCCCGTGGAACACTTCCTGTGATGAGAAAGCATTTTTTAAAGGAGAAGGAAGCAGCTGAAAACAACCGCTTTATTT
>KN888950.1:18497-34777 GCA_000934455.1 Apostichopus parvimensis | reverse complement strand
GCTCCGCGCCAACCGATGGTGGCGCTACGCTTAGATAGTGACTTCGATATCCGTCCCCCCCTAAAATTATTGGCTTCCGCCGCCACTGGTTTCCGTAGGAAAAGGTTTCGGTGCCAGTTGTTTGTTTTAATACATAATTATGTAAAGTTGCATTTTGTTGATTTCACTTCTATTTTTCGAGTAACATAATACAAACAAAACTGCCGTGATACACATAATCCTTGGCAAGCTAGGACAAGCTGGAATAGTCTTGATTTTCATCGAATGGTGATGCAAAATGCAGTCTTATGGTTGCTACAAAATGCAATGATGGGTGTTTTACATATCCTATAGCTATATATGCTTATTTTCTTGAGACATTTTTAAAGTGGTTTCTTTCCCTGCAGGAGCTGTAGTTTATAGTTGGAGCGAATGCTTTGAGATTGAGATTAGCTTATGAATTGTAAATAGTAATAGGTATAACTTACTCATATAACATTTATATTACCGGAATCGATTTTCAAAAGTCTGTTTCAAATTGTTTCTCTCTTTGACAGTATGGATAGAGTTCGTCAAGTAATTTCAGAACATCCTCATATAGCATTCGGTACTGCGGCAGCGGTTCTCTTTGGCACATCCATGGCGCTCAGTTCTTCACAAGAAGGAGCTCCTTCCAAGCGGAGGGTCGACTTTTCGAAACAGTCCATCAGATTAGAAGTACGTTAAATTTCTATTTCCTTTGTCATCAGTAATGTACTGTAATGTACTGTAATGTAATCAGAGGAGATGTGCATGCTGGGATAGGTGGGCGAGGGGATAGACAGGACTCCCCTCCACCACAAAATCGTCACATTGTAAAAGTGCTGTAAAGAAAATATAGGATGGTGAAAATTCGGTTTTTCTCGAAGTATTTTTCATGATTTTATAAGCAGATACTATTTAAAAACCAAACAAATGAACGATGTCGAGGTGGGAGAGGGTGGTGGTGGTGTGTGTGGGGGGGGGGGTTGGGGGGGGGGAGCAGACTACCACTATATATAGGCCTACGATTAAAGTACCAGGACTTGTTGGGTTTCAATTTGAGTTTCGTTGTTTAGACATCTTCCTCAAACAAATTCTGTTAGCCCCGCATGTTTACATTCAGAGCGGGGTACGTATAGGCCTATATGCCAAAATTAGGTGCTATATATAATCCCTCTCCCATATCCCACCCCTAACGTCTCCTAGCTTCACCGATTTATAGAATCCCGCATATTTCAGTACCACGTCTTCACCAAACTTATAGTTAGACCCATATACCTATATGTTTTACCAAAAATGACGACTAATTTGCATTTGTTTTACAGGGACCTGAAGGTATCCGTGTGTCTGCTCAGAACAACATTGAAAAGGGAGAATATTACAGAGTTTATGATGAGCATGAGAATTTGTACGAATCCTTTCTGGCTGGGGAAAAGAAATCAGGTAAAACTAATAGCCATCTTGAAGGTGTTCGGACTCGTGATTCAAAGATTACTGGTTCGATTCCTGCCTAGTTCATTACGTTGTGTCCTTGGGCAAGATGCTTCAATATCTCAATTGCCTCTCTCTCCACCCAGGGGTTAATTGGGTATACCTGTGAGGTAACTTGTCATTGGGCGCAGTATATAACTGCAGCAGTCTGAAGGGAATGTCTCTGGGACAGGTTATCATTGACCCGGGGTAATATAAAGTCTATAAAGCGCCTTTGAGACATATTGCTGGTATAATGCGCTATATAAAAATCGATTATTATTATGATTATTATTATTTTGAAAATTCCAAATCGTTTCGTTAACCATGTAGCTCTCCTAAGTGTTTTGTTTAATGATTTATCTCCTCTGAAATGCAACCTAAGTATTCACAAATCACCCAGTTGGGACAATTTTTTCTATACTGTAGTTTTTATGTCCGGCTTCACAGCACTCGTAGTGTCAGTATGAGCAGTATGAATCGCATGTTTCTATCAGATAAAGGTTAGGAACTGTTTGTAATGTCAATACGAGTGTTTGAAACATGATATGGGGAGGGGGGGGGGGGGGGTGAGAGGGGCAGTTCAGATAGGTATTATAAGTATTGTCAAACTCCCAACTGGCCGCCACAAGTGATTACGGGTTGCATATATACATATTTTTTTGGAATTTGATTTTCATATAACCTTTTTTTGTTACTCTAATTGTTTGATAGAAGGTGGACCATGTTTGGGAACCAAGAAACAAGGGAGTGATGTCTACGAATGGAAAACCTACGGTCAGGTAAGTTAGGGGACTTCCCGTTCATTTGTAATATTTCCTCCGGTTCTGTTCTTTTATTCTTATGCTTATCGTTGTATCGGCTACAATACTACATTGTACAGGTAAAATGTAGAAACCGCTTAATGCACAAACACTATACATATCCGGTGTGTGCAAAGCAGGTTATATAAGCAGAACATATTTGATGTTAAAACTAAGTAAATTTGCGTTCCTTCGTATTGTTCGTACGCATTGCATTGAAGGGAATCGGCGCCCTCACTATATCACTTTGTCCGAGTACCCTGTCATGTTGCTCCTCCGAGCCCCCCCCTCCGATCCCCCCCCCCCCCCAACACAAATAATAACAAATTAAAGCGAGGAAGAACCTTTTTCCTCCAATATGCACACAACACGAGTGTACCTTTAAGGTTATTGCAGCCCTGGAGACGATTGCGACCAAACCGACAACTTCAAGAAGACAATGATGGTCATGGGGTGGGGGGGGGGGGGGGTGGGGGGGTGAGGGTTTAGGAGTTCTGTTGATCAAGAATGTCATATCGTACCGTACCACATCCCCGCCCTTCCCTTCCCTTCTTCTAAACTGATAATTCGTTGCTTTTTTGTTGATTTCTTTATCCCTCTGTCCATTTATTTTCATTCTTCTTGAACACTCAGGTCCGGGAGCGTGCCTTACAGTTTGGTTCGGCTCTCATAGAGAAAGGGTTTGAAGCCTCAGATGACACTTTTGTGGGAATTTACTCTTCCAACCGAGAGGAGGTAATTTCGATCCATTTGAAAGAGGATACGGTAGTTTAAAATGACAGTCCGCAAACTAAGTTTCCATAGGTCGTGTGATTTTTTTCCAGTTCGGCGGAAAATGTATACAGTTTTCGAAGTTTGCCGACCGACATCAGTTTCAGTTTTTTCTTTTTTTTAACATCAAATTATGATAATCCAAGCTCGCCTCATGGATTCCGAGTATCGATTCTGAGGCGTAGGGGTCTGTTGGTTCGTGGGTCAGTCATCATGGAAGATGGAGATGTTGGGACGAGGGGGTCTGGTGGTCCGTGAGTCAGGAATAATGGAAGATGCTGCTTAGATCAAAGGGTCAGACAGAATCCATATCTCACTATACCTATAGTTTGAGCAATGTGCATGGTTGTCCCATAAAGGTACTCAATGCCAAGGCCTCAATGGACCCCATTATTCCAATAAGTGAAAGATTGTTAACCGATTTCGCGATTCAGATCTTTCGTGGGGCCGGTCTTGGCCCGCGGATCGCATATTAAGAGCCCCCTTGCCTTATGACGACAGAAAGTACGTGCAATCGAAGATATAAGATAGATCAGTTCACTTTCAGATCACTCAAATTATAGAATTAACGTAGAACAGACTAAATCATCGAGTCACTATCAATAATTGGGTATTCATTTCAGTGGGCTGTTACAGACATCGCTTGTTCTGCGTACAACATCATATCAGTACCGTTGTACGATACACTAGGGGAGTCATCGACCAAGTACATAATTAATCTCGGTGAGTAAACAGACGAATATTATTTTGTTTTCCGTGGCAAAATACCGATGGAGGTAGCAGACTACCACTATATATAGGCCTACGATTAAAGTACCAGGACTTGTTGGGTTTCAATTTGAGTTTCGTTGTTTAGACATCTTCCTCAAACAAGTTCTGTTAGCCCCGCATGTTTACATTCAGAGCGGGCTATACGTATAGGCCTATATGCCAAAATTAGGTATTATAATCATTTTAGGTTTGTATTATACCAATATCAAGACCTTTTGTGAATTATAGGTTATATTGAAACGCTGCCGCATTTGCTATTCCGTACTATCCGGCGGCTCTTAATTAGTACAGGGAGGGTTCACGGTGTGTGGGATTTAGGCTGTGGGTATCTCTCCTGCAGTTACAGCGATAATTTTACTTTGGTGCGCCCACTTTATGTACATTTCAAACAGTTATCTAGCCAGCAATGCGCAATATATTAACTTTCATTACGTTTTCTTGTCGGACTGAGGGTTTGAAAATGAAAAAAATAAAATAATGTCGTTTGTCAATGGAGAATACCTTCGAAATCAGTGATTTAGTCACAGTGCTCTTACTTAATTGGTTAAAAACCAATAATTAGATATTCTGTTAGCTATACAGAGCTGTAAGCTTTACAGAGCTTTTACATGATTCTGATCATTCCGCTCATTAATGCAATGACCCATAGTTATAAATAAAGGTATAAAACTTGTTTGATAAGTTTAGATTTTAACTATATTAATGAAATGAAATATTGACAAGAGCAATAAATTAGTACGCTGTAGAACGGGATTTGAACAAATTAATTTAATATTTATCTATGTCCCGGTTTGGTATATAAACTGACGTACGTATACGTGAGTATACGCACGTATACGATGCGAACATCGCCCTGCTAGCCCAACTGAAGTTGCAGACCCATGATCAGAGACTTCGGCCACCGACATTAAAGAAATGTTTATATAGATGGGATCGTCTCAACATTGGACCAGTCATATTATGGAGCACATGACATTATTGTGATCTTTATCACACACTGGATAGAAATTAGGTATTTAGTTTAGCAACCATAGCATTTGTTTAAGGTAAACAAAATAGAACAGACTATAAAACTTGTCCTTTTTTTGGACACATCAAACCTATTCATAAAGAGCAACATAGGCTTCTGGTTCCTCACCGAATTATTTATAAGCTCCTGTTAATTATACAATCGTTGAATGGTTTGGCTGCCTCATACATCTCTGACATGCTCCATACATACACTCCGATACGACGTCTTCGCTGCAGTAACATGCATTTACTCAAAGAACTTCGGCCTAAACAGAAAGGGGGTGACAGATCGTTCGAAGTATAGCTGCATGCTCCTCGACTCTGGAATGATATTGCCAGAGAACTCAGATGTTGTACTTCCCTCACATCGTTCAACAAAAAAAAACTTCTGAAAAAAACTCATCTTATTCTTCAAGCATTCAGTAATGTTAACCAATAATTATTTCGTTCATTCCTGTGTGCTTTCTTACCTCTCTTTCTCTCCCGCGCATTCCGGGTGAATATGCGCGCGTTATAAATAACCATTATTTTTATGATGATGATGATGATGATGATGATGATGATGATGATGATGATGATGATGATGATGATGATGATGATGATGATGATATATTATTATTATTATTGTTATTTTTATTATTATTGTTATTATTCCATTAACCAGTCAAAATTCCCGTTGTCATGTGTGATAACTTCAAGAAAGTTCAGCGTCTTCTGGATCAAAAACCGGACTTAGATGTTTTGAAATTGATCATCGTTGCCGAAGAAACGATACCGGAAAATATCGCAGCGAAGGCTACAGAAGTCGGTGTCGAACTGGTGACGTTCAAGCAAATGACAGATCTTGGAAAGGAAAACTTGAAGGATCCCACGGTTTGTAATTATTATTATTATTATTATAATTGGTAGTTTAATTCAAGTTGTTCTGCGTACTTCAGTACCCCATGGGCCCTCCCTAAGCCCCCAAACCCTTCCCCTCCGAAGGAATCTTCTGCATTATCTTTCAACACCCTAGCTAAAGTTTTCATTCAGTCTTAAAGGTTGTTTTTGTGTAAGAAGGGTAAAACCGAGTATCTTAAACGCATTTGTTGTGTAAACAGGTGGGAGGGAAAGGGGTGAAGTTGAGGGCATGTAACTAAATAACATTAAACAAAGACCTTGATATGATATTTTGGTCCTTACTTTTTACCGTATATATTATTTTTATTCCGTTCTACAGCCGGGTAAAAACCAAGATTTGTTTACCGTTTGTTTCACAAGCGGCACCACAGGTAAGAAGACTAATTGCATGCTTTTTTTTCATTATGAAGGACATAAGGTAAGGCAGTTAACTCATTACCTCGTTCTGAGGTGAAAATAAAATTGTTATTCTGTGTCATCATTATTTATTCTGCATACCTCCCCCCTTCTTCACCCTCCCCTGTTCCAAACCATACCCTTCTCCTCCCTTCTCCCAACCACCCTTACATATGGCAGTGACATCATGATACATATAGTAAAACCGCTGGTTGCGTTTCCATACTCGATTTCTCTTCATAGCTACTCCAGCCACTTCATGTAATATTCTATGTGAACTGTGTATAATGATAATGACCGCGTATATGTGATGTTTATAGCACGTTACTGCTTAATTGAGGAATCTCATAATACCATAGGTAATACCGTAGTGATTAACATAGGTAAGTACGTATGGATTAACATTGGTAATACCGTAGGGATTAACATAGGTAATACCGTAGGGATTAACATAGGTAATCCGTAACGAATACCATAGGTAAGTCCGTAGGGATTAACATAGGTAAGTCCGTAGGGAATGACAGAGGCAGTATTCCTTTTTGTTAGTATTGATTCATTACTTTGACAAATGAAGCTATCTACTCTTTTGCGTTGGTGCCCCAAGCCTGACGAGAAGGGGGATATTGGTTATATCTCCGGGAGCCCAGAATCAATTAGTGCTCTCAATTAGAGATGGTCCATTCTCATTGTCATTATACATTATCAAGGACCTGGCTTTTGACGCCTAGCTCTCAACAGGTGAAAATTCCCTTCGTCCCATATGTTTGCATATTTCCCGTGGATATTTTCAATTTCGTCATTAATTTAAATTTACAAAAAATTCCTAAATGGCACCTTGGTGATAGTGACGTCATTTCATTACTATTTCAATCCATCCAATAGGCGACCCGAAAGGAGTGATGTTGACTCACGGTAATCAACTGTGCATGGCGGGGTCCGTTAATGCGGTAAGACAAAGACAAAAACAAAAAACAAACATCGGATTATATCTTTAAAGGTAGTCAGTATAGGCCCCAAATTATAGCACGCTATAATTGCTAGAAGTTTTCAAAAAGTACTTTCCTGGAGGTCTTTACTCTCCAAATTGTTCTCAGACATTTTTAAGGAACACACAAGATGACTGAATGTCCCAGTGAGTAAAATTTCCTCGAAGTTTGTAATAAAAACGGTTATAGAATTTTGAACAAAGGTGACCATATTTTAATATCTAGCATATTTGGGGCAAATACAGTATATACCTTTAAAAGCAGAAATCGGGCTTTGTCTGAGGAACATCACAAACGATGACGTATCATAACAGTACGGGCGCCCTAATTTTTATTCCTAGGACGAATAAGGGTTTCAGGTTTTTCAGGAATTTACAAACTCGTTTGAAATCAGAGTTAGGGTTTAGAAAATGTGTTAGGGATCCAATTCCTTTGAAAATGATGAATTGTCGTTCATAATCTGGGTTCAAAACTAGGAAAAAAGATTCAGAACATGTTTTTTGAAAAAGCCTCACATGTTTGGAATCCAGGGATTTGATTGGCCGATGCCCTTATTCGTCCTAGGAAAAAAATTACGCGTACGGGCGTAGAAGCCCATTTTGATTTGGGGGGGGGGGGGGCTGTAACGATTTGCCCGAAAAGTTTAACCGATGTGGAAGTGCGTACTCGTGAGATCCCCCTCACGGTTTAAATTCGATTTCGTTAAAATAACATCGTCTTGGACAGAGAAGGAAAGCATGGAGCGCGAACTGTGCCAAAACTCCACAACATCACTGTCAGATTAGTCGGGCAAGCTTAAAACGTTAATATAATTTCCAGAGGCAAAGTCTATGGTACATGTTATGGAAGTTGTGCATGGCCTCTACTGGCCAAGTGTTGACTCTCATTAGCTTTTAATGATATATTGTTACTCTCTTAATCCAATCATTTTGGTGAACCTTTATATAATGCTTTTATATAACTATATTTTATTAATTCATAGTTTATAACTTATAACAAGTTGTACACTAAACACTTTAAGAATTTGATGTACGTGAGCAATCGTTTCGTTACGTTTCTTTTAAACATCCCTTTGAAATGAAAAGAAACCTTTCGAGTGAATTATGACCGTCAGTTGTGAAGCCTTTGTATTTTAAATCATATCTACATGCTTTAGCTACATACTCATGTTTCATTCTCAATATGACAAAATGACCGTCTTTTACTCAGGTTGGTGTTAACATCGACAAAACGGATAGACATCTATCGTATTTACCACTGGCCCACTCATTCGAACGAACAATACTTGTAAGTATAATACTGGTTACTACCTCAGTACATGAGTACATGTATTGTTGGTCGGCGTATCGTTTACGATCAATACTGGTAAGTGTTTCAGTATTAATATATCTGACGCTCCTCCTAATCGTTCAGATGAACGATACTATACTACTAACTATCCAGTATGAGTAAACGTACCATTGACCTGTTCATTCGAACGAGCTTATACTGGCCTGGTTAGTACCTCAGTATGAGTAAATGTATGGTTGGTCGGCGTATCGTTTACGATCAATACTGGTAAGTTTTTCAGTATTAATATATCTGACACTCTTTCTAATCGTTCAGATGAACGATACCATACTATAGTAACTATCCAGTATGAGTAAACGTACCATTTACCTGTTCATTCGAACGAACTTATACTAGCGAGTATGCACTTTCCAGTTGTGTAATCTAAACGCTCGTCCATATCTAAGACTTTTTTTTCGGATGGTCTCCAGTCGTCAAATGAAATGATCAGAAAAGTAGTCTATATTTAGTATTTCATAAATTTCAGCTAAAATATTTATGCTAAAATTGATGGATTTTTTTTACCTGTTTCTACCCATTAGTGGGTAACGCTATCTTGTGGTGCCCAGTTTGGTTTCTTCAGCGGCGATACCAGGAAGTTAATGGAGGACGTAGCTCATCTCAAACCCACCATCTTCATCGTGGTACCTCGAGTCCTAAATCGGATCTATGACAAAGTAAGTTCTTATTGAGATTAGTTCGGCTGGTTTAATCTGTTATGATTGTTACCCTCAAACTCTCCAACCCTGACCCCACCCCCACCAACCCCAAACAAGTACTGTTGTGGCATTTTCTTCAGTATTTATTCTGATCAATTAAAGTTTTGTTGCAAAAAATCGCTGTCAAACGATCATTTCTGTGTATTGATCGTTGTTCGAGCTCTCCATAGCAATGCTATAAGAAAAAAACACATGACTTTCAATTTCCATCAGGCACATGCCCCCCCCCCCCCCCCCCCCCCACTCACTCCTTGACCCTCCACCAAGACCAACAAAAATCACACGTGTTTCTTTATTTTTATACAGGTAAATTCAGGCGTGAAAGAAGCAAACATCGTGAAAAGAACTTTGTTTAACTGGGCTTTCAGCAGTAAGAAAGCGGCACTTTTAAGGTGAGTAAAATAGACAGTTTGTTAACCTTTATTTTCTCTCTATTTGATTAAAATTAAATTTCACAGTCTTTCAATGCATTCGTCACCGCATGTCTTTTCAGAACATCCACTCTCCTTCAAGGGGCTTCGTCCCCTCCCCTTCCTCCCCTTCCAACTCCACCCCTCGAGGGGATCTCCCCTTCCCCTTATCATTCAACTGTCTTAGTATTATTTGTAATACGTCACTGCAGGATTCAATTAATATTTAGCTACCGAATATTGCCGAGTGGTGTCGATCATTGCCGACTTGTTTCTCTCTCTGTCGACAGTACCGGTATTCCCACCGCAGATACTATGTGGGACAGACTTGTATTCAAGAAGCTTCAGGTAAGTGACAATCATTTAGTGACGAAAAATGTATGAAGAAATGTCCTGAAGTATCCCAGTAATTACTACATGCTTCGAAACAGTCGTTGCGACCATGATTAGTCATTTCTATAAGTTTGGAGCTGATTGACCATTGATCTCAGAACAGATTCATTCGTTAATTTATTCAGTATTTCACGAAATGATAGTTACATATAAATTAGAATAGGTAGGCCCTATATCGTGATGACATGGTGTATGCATATAACTAGCAAACCAAAACAAAAATATCATTGTAGATTTGACAAGGAGCTCCGTTCGGAAAAACGATAATAGTTATAATAATATAAAGGAAAAGAAATAATCAATTTTGTGTTGATGAGATGAGATGAGATGGGATGGAAATAAATCATGTACACATCCTCTCCATGTAAGCCTTTTCAAAATGTGTTCCTTCACATTCTATAGTACTTTAGTACCTGTAATTGCTATTTCTCTGTCTCTGTAATTCATTAACAAACAACATAAAATTACTTTGTCCTTTCCCCCGTCAAGGAATTCCACACACCTCACATACCTCTGAACAGTGACAAGTATCTCAATAGATTACATAGCTATAGTTCTACATACAGCCTATAGCTACACCTTTTGCTTTAGAAAGAATCTTTTTTCATTTTTTTTTCTTTCTTTCTGTAGATGTTACTCGGTGGTCAGGTCAAGTTAATGTTGACGGGAGCTGCACCGGTCAGCGGAGAAGTCCTAACTTTTATGCGGGTTGTGTTTGGTGTCACAGTGAGTATTAAATAAGAGCAACATGGGCTTGTTTCGTTGTCAACAGTGACATAGACATCTTCTTCTTCTTCTCCCGGCCAACAACTATATATAGTTTATTCCCTGCCAATGTATGATGTACAATATTATTGCTAGTGCTAGTCCAAAAGATGTACGCTGCTGGTAATTATAAGTTCAAGAGGTGCCAGCAACAATGTCCCTCTAATGAACATCGGTTATAGGTTTCAAATGTTAGCACGGCCAAAAAAGGTGCTAGAAGTCTTCAAAAGTGCGCTGTCTTAGAGGCTCTGGTCATCAATATTATTCCCAGCAATTGAGGATTATTAAAACGGAATTATCTCATCTTTTAGAGGGGCAGTCAGATGTTGTCATTTGAGCATGGTGTAAGTTATCTGAACTTCTAGCTTATTACGCCGACGCAATACTGATGACCGCTTAGCGACAATAATATTTTCCTTTTTTTTTGGCTTTTTATATAGCGCTTTATACCAGCGATAGGTCTCAAAGCGCTTTACAGACGTTATATTACCCCTGGTCAATGATAACCTGTCCCAGAGACAATCCCTCCAGTCGGCAGCAGTTATATACTGCGCCCAATGACAAGTGACCTCACAGGTACCCAATTAACCCCAGGGTGGGTGGAGAGAGGCAATTGAGATAAAGCATCTTGCCCAAGGACACAACGTAATGAACTAGGCAGGAATCGAACCATGCGATCCTTGGCTCACGAGTCCGACGCCTTCGCCAATTGGCCACCAGGCTCTCAATAAGATTCGTATAAATGCCAAATAGTTTGACTCGGTATAGAAATGGTTTGGGGTTAGACTAAGATTTGTATTAGAGGGAGACCTTCCGTTACAAATACACACAGAACCTTCCAAGCTTCTCTCCTCTCCGTTCTCTGCATAACATAAGCGAGTAATCTTTGTGCTCTAATTTACAGTTAATAGAGGGATACGGACAAACGGAGAGCACTGCTGGGGCAACAACTACCATTGGAGGGGACGCTAACACAGGTCATGTTGGACCACCTCTGCCCTGCAACATGATTAAGTTGGTCGATGTACCGGAAAAAGATTATTTTGCCAAAGATGACAAAGGAGAGGTAATAAATGAAACTGCAAAGTGAAAATATGGATTTTTAATTACATTTCTTAGTTACGTACAATTATGAATAATTGACTGATAATGTAAATACAAATAAATTAAATTTCGGAAAGGGGAGAGAGGAATCAATAATGCAACTATACATAATATGCATGTTAAGCACACTGTAAGGTTATTGTCGTTAAAAGGACTATAGGCTTATAATGTAAAAGATAACTGTTTGGTAATTATGCTAAAATGGCCAAGAAGTAACAAAAAGACAGGTTTCTAACAGTTTCGTAATCACAATTATATGCCAATGATTTCAGGGAGTCTCATTTAAAGTTTGGTAGCATCAATCGATGCTCCTGTTTGCTTCACAAGGATCTATCTTTGAATAATATATAGTTTCCCCTTCGTTGCTCACTTTCACAACTTTTGAACAATGATAACGATCGCATAGTTTAACTTGAAGCTGATAAAATGTTCTGAAAATATTCTAGTGATGGAACTGCACAAGTTAAAGAAAAAGCGACTTTAACAAATTAACAAAACTGTATGGCAGATTTGAACCTTCTGATTGAAATATGTAAAAATATAAGTCCATCGAATTTAAAAGCCGGCTGCCGCTTTTATTCTTCTTTCTTATCAGGTTTGTTTCAAAGGATCCAATGTATTCAAAGGTTACTACAAGAAACCAGAGCTAACAGCAGCAGCTTTGGACGAGGATGGGTGGCTCCACTCTGGAGACATCGGTCAATGGTTGGAGGTAATTATGAATAATTCATGACATTGGTTGGAGGTAACTATGAATAATTCATGACATAAA
Source organism: Apostichopus parvimensis (assembly GCA_000934455.1). NCBI lineage: Eukaryota > Metazoa > Echinodermata > Holothuroidea > Aspidochirotida > Stichopodidae > Apostichopus > Apostichopus parvimensis. The sequence goes on along the minus strand of KN888950.1, from coordinate 22,177 downwards.
TTATCATCAAGTTTTTTAACGTCACTTCCTGTATCAGTAAATTATTATTTAAGTAATATTCCAATACTATAAAACTGCTGTTGTAACGGTTGATTCTATCGGATTAATCACTTTAAATTTTTTTCCAGTGGCGTAGGAAGGTACTTTTGAGTGGGGGGGGGGGGCTGAAGACTGATGGCCGGCCGGGGGGAGGGGTCTAAGTTTTTTGCATTTCCAGGTGGCCTCAGATGCAATTTGGTGCAATATAGCACACTTCAACACCCACTCCATTTTGTAAATAGTTTTGCATTTTCACCTGGACTTAGATGCAATTTGGTGCTCCAAATGAGATTTTTTTCTCATTTGGAAATGAAAAAGGGGTTTTCTGACTTGCGAAGCGGGGGGGGGGGGCGGAATGATACTTCCGCCCACCCATATTTTTCACTAGGGGGGCCCCCAGCCCCCCGGTTCCTACGCCCTTGCACTTGATTATTTTATGATGTTTTGCTTATTTTCTGTCTGCAGAATGGTACGCTGAAGATCATAGACAGGAAGAAACACATTTTTAAACTTGCTCAAGGCGAGTACGTCGCTCCCGAAAAACTGGAAAACATCTACGTGTCGTGTCCGTTGATCGCCCAGATATTCTGCTATGGCAACAGTAACCAGGTACACCAATTATCGATCAGTATTAAGACAAAGTTAATGGCATAATCATTCATGTTAATTCCAAACTTTATACTTTATTTATAAGAGAGTTTACGTTGGACTAGGTAAGCGCGAATTATTCATAAATGCAATGTTTATTTGAATATTTTTTTCCCAAGAGATTCTTTAAATTTTGCGAGAACCGATAACAAATTTTTTAATAAAGGGCGATGAAATATTGTTTTGAGAGGGAAATGAAAAGTGCAATACTTTTTTTGGTTATAAATCAAAATCAAAATCACTGTAGTTTGCTTTTAAATGTTATCTTCCTTTTTCTGTAGACTTTCGTCGTTGCATTGGTGATTCCCGATGAAGAAGAATTAGCCAAACGAGCTTCAGCGAAGAAATGGGCTGGAAAACTTGAAGAACTTTGTGCAGATGAGGTAATTTATCTGAAAGGGTGTCTTTAGGCAGAATTTCAGTCACAACCTGATAGTTTTTACATTCTAGAACTAAGGACAAACAATGTTATACCTGAACACAGATATCTGTTTACTTTAATTTAACCTGTCCCCTGTTCCTCCAACTAATTGTTCTTACAAAACTAATATTACCACCTCCCCAGCCCCACATCTCCCCCTCCCCGCCACTCCCAACTTTCACCCCTCTTGCAAAGAGTGGTTCGGATTGGACATAAAGTATACTCTCTCCCGTTTTACTAATTACTCCCTTATGACATTTTTCTTCTACTTTTTCTTTTCTTTTCTCATTTGATAAACAGAGAGTGAAGACTGAAATACTAAGTGAGATTAAGACTGCTGGCGAAAACGCGAAACTGTCTGGCTTTGAAAAGGTTTGTTTCAAGCGGTTTATACTCTTCCACCTTCCACTAGAAGTAACTATAGTGTTCTGTACAAACACTAACGATAGTTAGTTATGTTCTGCCTTCTTTAGAAGTAACTTTTAGTGTTCTGTACAAATACTAACGATAGTTATGTTCCACTTTCCACTAGAAGTAACTATAGTGTTCCCTACAAACAGTAGCGATAGTTAGTGATGTTCAACCTTCCACTAGAAGTAACTTTAGAGTTCCCTACAAACAGTAGCGATAGTTAGTGATCTTCCACATTCCACTAGAAGTTACTATAGTGTTCCCTACAAACAGTAACGATAGTTAGTGATGTTCCATCTTCCACTAGAAGTAACTTTCGTGTTCGTTTCAAATACTGACGATAGTTAGTTATGTTCAACCTTCCACTAGAAGTAACTTTAGTGTTCTGTACAAACAGTAACGATAGTTAGTGATGTTCCACTTTCCACTAGCAGTAACTATAGTGTTCCCTACAAACAGTAACGATAGTTAGTTGTGTTCCACCTTTCACTAGAAGTAACTATAGTGTTCCCTACAAAAAGTAACGATAGTTAGTTGTGTTCCACCTTTCACTAGAAGTAACTATAGTGTTCCCTACAAACAGTAACGATAGTTAGTTGTGTTCCACCTTTCACTAGAAGTAACTATAGTGTTCCCTACAAACAGTAACGATATATAGTATCGTTCCATCTTCCACTAGAAGTACCTGTAACAATAGTGTTCCGAACAAACAGTAACGATAGTTAGTTATGTTCCACCTTCCACTAGAAGTAACTAAAGTGTTCTCTACAAACAGTAACGATAGTTAGTGATGTCCCACCTTCTACTAGAAGTAACTTTAGTGTTCCGAACAAGCACTAAAAATAGTTAGTATCGCAGAGAATAGTACAATTCACTCATAATAATTAGAAAAACCATTACCCCTTAAAATAGAATAGCAACCCTCAACAGAGTTCTCTTGTATCAAAAACGGAAATTCCCTTGAAAATTGCTTCCTTGTTTCTGACTGCTCTGTTTCAAGTAAAATGGGGAGTTGTTTCTCTGTTACATTGTCTGCAAGACACTGACTTGTGAATGGCCTGCTACCCCTCCCCACCCCCGCCAATACCCTCCCACCCCATCCCGCGGTAAAAAAGAATAGTCATACAAGCCTAAAAGGTATCACCAATAATTTAGAGATTTATTTATATAAGTTAGTAAAACACGCCATTACTTGCCTACCGGAGATAACTGGTAGCAATTCAGTGCAGACCAATGTTTTCTTTGTACTGTTAAGTTTGTTAATGTTCTTCTTATTCCTTAATCATGCAATCTGGTTTTTTTTCTCCCTTTCCAATTTTCTTTCTGCAGGTCAAGAGTATTCACATTGTTGCGGAACTATTTAGCGTTGAAAATGGACTACTCACCCCCAGCATGAAGAGTAAGAGACCGGTGATAGAGAAGACTTTCAAAGAACAATTGGATAATCTCTATAATAATAATAATTAATGTTACTATTGCTACCGGTGACGTCACAAATCCGGATGCTATATGCTGTTGGAAAATCAGAGGAAAATTATTTAATTCAAATTAAAACACTATTCGAACAATCAAAACATGATGAAATGTAAACTTGGATTGGAATCTACATGTATAAGAGTTTCATGTTTCTTAAAAATCGATATCTTAAAAATCGAGAATGTTTCAAAACGATCGATTTGTCTTCAAACTGGATCATGTGGGTTCTTAAAGACTTGATTAGTAGTGGACCATTTGTGTGATTTATGTAAGGATTTAGAACAAAAACAGAAATCATATTTAATGAGTAATTTTTTTTTATGAGTAACTAGAAGATGTTCAAAACAACAATACCTCCTAGCATAAATCTTGCATTCATTACGTTGGAAACGAATTTGGTTTGCGTATTTTTTTTTTTTTTATTGTTTGTTTTATTGTGTAGAAAGATGGAAAAAAAGCAAAATTTTGTTCATCAAACCAAGTAATGAATATGCAATCCAGTGAATGTATAAGAAAAGGTCAAATCAGCGAACGGCCTATAATATTAAAGGAGCTCAATATTTAATGTATTAAGCACAACGGTGAACATGATATAGGCCTATCGTCAACAGGGTTAGTATATACTCAGAATGTGTATTTCCAACAAGTGTATGATAAATTCATTTTTACCCTTTTTGTTTTTACT